>LTAE01004231.1:14733-31167 GCA_001647135.1 Pontederia paniculata | reverse complement strand
ACCCCCCCCCCCCAGATAGATATAGAGCCCCTTTTCTATACACTCAAGAAGGACAACAAGCTTTTTGAGAGCCCAAATGGAACGACAAGAAACCCTCCTAGAAATAGTTGATGTCAAGCTAGGTGTTCAGTCAGTTACCCCTAGTTTCTCGTCTCCACCAAACTCAAAGATTTTGGAGCCGCTGCCACCTAATGGATAAAGATGAATGAGGAGACAATGAGTCTAGTCTAGGACTATAAACAGTGACACTTATTGGGAGGCAACTCAATCCAATAACTTTTCTGCTTCTTTTGCTCTGTGTTTGCATAAATCAAACAACACACCTTCAACTGCCCCCAACTGAGGACGACCTGCCCCTAGTTGAACTAGTAGTAATTTATATCATTGACACAACTCACAAGGTTGGTCCCAGCTCATCCCCCACCAAGCCTTAACAAGCTTCTTTCCCTCACTTAGATCAACAATGAGAACAATGTTGAATTTAAGTTTGAGGCAGCCAATAGTATGGTCATTTTTCTTAAAACTCTAATCTATTTGAGTTACCATGTCTACATTTTATCTAATATGTAAATTAAATATGTTAGCATTTTCAAAATCATTCCTTTTTGCAGCATGAAAACACTTTCATATGTTTTTTTCCTCTAAGCATATTATGATCTTGACATATACATTTTTACTCACTCAACTTAGGATTAGAAGGCATTATGTAACCATACTAGATTTACACTCTCACCATAATTTGTTAGGACACTCGGTCATTCCTAAACTAGATGAAACCAGAAAACATAACTGCCTCCAAGTAGAACCAAACCTCATAGCAGTTGTGATGATACCTTGTTCATTCTACTCTCTAGTCTTTTACAATCCTTGCATCCATGTTAGTTTATTCTCAAGCAGCATGTGTATATATTCTTCCATAAAATGGGTTAGTAACCCCATTTTTTTAAAAAAAAGAAAAAGGGTTAGTAACCCAGTCCAAGAAAAAAGAAGGAGAAAGAAAAAGGAAAAGGGTTAGTAACCCTGCTTGAAAAAAAAGAGAAAAAAATAGCTTAGTAACCCAATGTGAAAAGAAAAAAAAATGAAAGAATGGTTAGTAACTCATTTTACTTGTGATTAAACCAACATTATTTCTACTTCTCATCAAGGAGTAGGTTTGGAAAGAGGGCTATGAAAATGGATTGTTCAGTTTGCATCTTCAGTTGTGCACTAGGCTTGAATTTTAGTGGTTCTAGGAGGAGGCCAATTGGCTAAGAAAATGTATGATGACTGGGGAATATCTAACTAACTGAGGAGAGTTATGTAAACAAATATAGGTTCATAGTGGGGCTAATTTAAATTGCAATTTATTTGGCTTAATTTTTTTCTAATTCTTTGCTTGAGGACAAGCAAAAGTTTATGGGAGAATTATGATGACAGAGAATTCACTCCCCATTTTTATATGCAAAGATTTATTTTTTCATGAAATTTTGCATCATTTACATATATTGCCACACCTTTTTACAACATTTGCATCATCTGAAATTCTCTACGTATAAATACATATTTTCAGTCCAAAGACTCTTTTTAGTAAAGATCTGAATGATTAATGCTTGATTTCTCTTGCAGGAATTTATCCAGGGCCAAATGATATTTGTGCTGGAAATGAGACCTTGGGGTACCTATGTCGGAGACTAGACCTGGGGATACCTGACTCCACTACCTGCCAAAAGTTGTTAGAAGACAAAACATGAAACAAATTTTGCAGATTCTTCTGTCAACTTTTGTGGTCCAAGCGAAGAAGGTTCCTTGGCAGTTTCTAAGGAATATTGGCAGGGTTATGCAAGAGACAAGTGACATCTAATGATTGGAAGAGAGAAAGAGGATAAAATGACAAAATGAAGGATGAATGAGGGTTTTGTTCCGCGTCCGAGAGGAGGTGTTGAGTGGAGCCGCCGCCATTATTGAGGAAAGAAGAGAACCAGAGCTGAAGAAGGAGGATTTTCGTGCAGAGTTTTTGGGGAGTATCATTGGTTTATGCTTTGTGATTTTCACTTGTATTAATCTCCAATGATGAATTCTTGTATTATCCGAGTTATGATGTGTGTGATGGCAGTTAGAGGCTAAACACTTAGGTCTGGATATGTGATGATTTGAGAATACCTGTATGAACTTATCTTTTAATGCATTTGCGTTTCATTTGACTTTCCAAACCTTACTTGTGTTATGTACTGTGTATATGTATTTATTCTTATGATGCGTACTGCAAACTATAATCCCATGAAGGTTGGGACCAAGAGGCTCAACCCATTCCATTTGGGAACATATAGAATGTAGTTTTGCACATAGTGAATTTGAATATTGTGAGATATTTGTTATTTTATCCTCGATGGAAGGTTGGGACCGAGAGGCTAAACCTTCTCCATCGAGGTAGAGTAGTAGATAGTTCTTATCTTTGTATCTCGTAGTTGGAATGTCATTCATATCTTTTAGCAATCCTGATCCGAGAGGGAAGGATTTATTGCAAGGACTCTAGTAGGATCCGAGAGGAGAGTAGGATTTTAACGAAGTGTGGATTTCATGATATTATATATGGGATTGGGACCGAGAGTCTCAACCCCTTTGTCTAAGGTATTTGTATGAGACCGAGAGGCTCCCACGGATACCTAGGATTGATTGGAGAGGAGTTATCTTGAGCATCAAGATAGTTATGCGACAAGCCTCTAGGGATTTAAATTCAAACCTTGACTGCGAGAGTAGCTGGGTTTGATTTCTTAATGTCTCAAGTCAACATTATTTAAGCTTCATGTGTTCATTAGCAAGTAGGATTCGAAAATGATTCCCATGTTCTATCTATTTTCCTCATTTGAGTGACTCGATTTCCTTCGTATTGGTTCTATTTCTACTCATCTTAAATTTAAAAACTTGTTTACTTATCTTTTCATATTTTAGTTCTAGTTCATCTAATATTTTGCACAATATATTTCTCTCCTTGATTCTGGTTCGTGCTAGAATAGAGAGGTTGAATTGTGAAATTCTAATTTTCCTATGAATTCAACCATAAAATACTACAAGGAAAATGGTATACTTGCTGTTAAAGTTGTGTGTTTAGGTTGATTTTTTAAGACTTGTTGATTGTTTGCTTTTGTCCAAGTGCCCCCAGGTCCAGAATTGTCAAGCCTTGACGTTCTGAAACCTAGTACCACCCTCATTTTCGACACAGGATTTATGCTCATCAATATGAATATTGAACTAGAACACACACTTTTACACATATATCATAGTAGATATTAACCACATTATACATAATTAGCATTCATAATCTCATATGAATCAGATCATGAATATCACATAAACAATAATATTTTTACCTAATCCGTCTTCATATATTTTTAAATAGTCATATTCAAAAAATACCTGAAAAAGTTCTGAGACATTATTTGTGTTGATCCATTTTCTCTCTTTCAGTTTTCTTTTTAAGTCCGAGGTGTTACAAAGACCCCTTTTGTCTCACCTAACCTCCTTATTACGCTAAATCCAATTATTATAACTCTTGATCCCATTTAGCATATCTTAAAATAAAATTTGCAAAACCTCCTTCCCAAAGTATTATCTCACTACTTGTGATTACGTATAAGAGTTAAAGGTATCCAAAATAAAAAAAATTAATTTAAACGCATAATACCCTACATTCAAATATCTCCATTTTTTTCACACACAATGTTACACAAACCATTTCAAAGAGGGCAAGTGGTCTACATACTTTACACATAATTCTACTACATCATTTTCAAAACCTATGTATGTAAAATACATGCATGTTTTAACAAAATAGAAGGAGAATAAAAGTGCTCCAACGACTCGACCTCTTCTATATGCAACAAAAGTAGCACCTGAGTCAACTCAACCCGACAAGCTACCCAAAATTAGAAAAAAATAAAATTGAGTAGGGTGAGCAAACAACAAGCTCAGTGAGTGGAATAAAAATATAATATAGGGGAACAATACAAGTGTTAAAACACACATTCCTTTCGAACAAAAAACTTTAAATCACTATCACAATTAAAGTTCTAAATCTTATGTCTTTATGTAACATATAATGAAATCTTAATATTACGATATACAAGATCAAACTCCACACGTGTTATTGCACATAGAACAACATGGGTCAATACGATCACGTAGAGCATAGACATGAGTCAATACGTGTTGCAGAGCTTCATGGTCATGGGTCGATACAATTAAGTAGAACTTCATAACCATGGGTCGATACAACAACGCAGAACAATAAACATGGATCAATACCTATCGCAGAGCAATCAACATGGGTCAATACATGCACGCAGAGCTGTCCTCAAAGGGCAAAAAGACCCCATATACGCCCCAAAGACATTATGTATATTGAATGCGATCCCAAAGACATATTTCAACCAGTATGGCAATTTAACACAAGGGGTTTCACAATATGCAGAAAATACACATTACATGTTTGTATCTCAAATAAGCATCACATGCATTGTTCCCTTAAAACTTTGCATAAAAGAAATTTATAGCTTTATCTCATCTGAAATTCTTGGAAATAAAAATAATCATCGTTTCAACTTTTGAAATTGTAGAAGGTTTCATAAATATATAGCTCTTGTTGGAAATATCAATATAAATAAAGAAAATAACGTATAACATTTTTACTATGTTATAAATTTATCCACTCACCTTGTACTTTATCTCTTTAAGAAGATTTACTAGCTTTCTTCCCTTGCACTTATAGCTTGCTTGTCTCCTACAAATAATAGTATCCTTTCATTTTCAATTCACTCATATTGACATTGTGCAATAAAGAATCATGATGCATGGTTATGCACCCTACAATGTATGCAACATCTTATAAATAGTACCTATTTCAAACTTGTACTCATTCCACTAAAATTACTAGTCTCCTAATGTTAGGCAAGTTATTATCATTATTTACATATTAAGGGACTGTTAGAAAATAATTTATAACTTCTAAACCACAACACCAAATGTTATAATTCTTTCTGGGATTGCAACTAGACATAGTGAGGATTATTACATATAAGTATCATTAATTAATTATCAATGAATAATTTTTAGCAATTTAACCAATTTCAGTCAAATGTTTGTCCTGGCAGACTGTGTGACACTGGAAGAATAATTTATAACTCTATCTACGCACATCCAATTCATGATATATCAATTTTGATAAAAACTAGACTTCTGGTGGGTTTTAGAATAAAAGTTTTGAAGTTTAACTCCTTATAATCACTCTTGACAAAATTCGAAAAGTTAGGTCATGATTTCTGCTTGCTCTGGATTCTGGCAGACTAGGTTATACAGAATGAATAATTCATCTCTCTCAATCCACATGTCCTAATTTGATGATTCCACCTTTGTTGGAACCTCCGAATAGTGTATATTAATAGGTACAAATTTCAAATATTAACTCAAATAGATCAAATTATAACCTAATTTACAATCAGACCATGTAGTTTCCCCAGGACAGGATGAGCGACCAGTGAAGAATTATTCATAACTTCCTATATAGAACTTAGTTTTAATCAAAATCAGAGGCCGGGGAAAGATAGTTTCCATAGGATTCTTCATGTTAAATTTCATAATTTTTGAAGAACAATAAATCATGAAAGAAAACTTGAGAATTAGGGAATCAGCTTAGGGTGAAATTTCTTACCTTAAGTGAGTGTTGTTTTCGAATTTTTCCTGGATTCTACGGTAGGTTTTTGGCACTGGTAATTTTTCTGACTGTTGTAGGAAACTAAAGGTAATATCTCTAATTTTTACAGATTTTTCTGACTTTATATGACGGTTACAAAAATCTGAAGATAAGGTAGTAATGAGCTGCTAGCTTAATGGCGGTTTGAAATATAATTGGTCAAAATTGAGGTCCAATTAAAATAAATGTTTGTTAAAATAATTTTTCATATCTAATTAACCATATTTAACACTAGTTAAATATATATATATATATATATATATTATTTAGTCAATAATTTACATAATATATTCCTAATTATCTACACATAATTTTCTTCATGCTACATATTACTATCTTATTGGCCATCAATCCTTAATCTAGTGGTTAATGATTATATGCATGCATAACTATTTAAACACATAAAATAACTTAATATGATAATCAAGTCTATAATGATGCAATAATGATGTTGGTGGAGCACATGCGTGACAATTCTCCCCCACTCAAGAAATTTCGTCCTCGAAATTCAGTTACCTGGTTTAGTGAATAAAAACGGATATTGTTTTCGTACTTGATCCTCTCTCTCCCATGTTGCCTCTTCTCTTGAATGATTTCTCCAGAGTACTAAAACTAAAGGAATTCTTCGATTCCTTAATTCCTTTTCTTTTCTTCCAATAATTTGAATAGGTGTTTCCTCGTATGATAAATCCTCACGTACTTCAATGGATTGTGGCTCCAATACATGAGATGGATCAGATCGATATCGTCGAAGCATAGAGACATGGAAAACATTATGAATACGAGATAACTCTGGTGGTAGGGCTAATCGATATGCAACTGGGCCAATACGCTCCAAGATATCATAGGGACCAATGTACCTCGGACTTAGCTTTCCCTTCTTTCCAAATCGTATAACACCTTTCCACGGTGACACCTTCAAGAAAACTTTGCTTCCTACCTCATACTCCATTTCTCGACGGTGTTGATCTGCGTAACTCTTTTGTCTATCTTGTGTCGCTTTTAAACGTTGTTTGATAACTTTCAAGTTATCCACAGTCTCTTGTACTATTTCTGGCCCCAAAAGAGCTCTTGTACCCTCTTCATCCCAACATATTGGTGTCCTGCACTTTCGACCATATAATGCTTCGAAAGGTGCCATTCCGATGCTTGAATGAAAACTATTGTTATATGCAAATTCAATTAGTGATAAATTTTCATCCCAAGACCCTTTAAATTCAATTATACAAGCTCGTAGCATTTCTTCAAGTGTTTGAATTGTTCTCTCCGATTGGCCATCTGTTTGTGGATGAAATGATGTACTGAATTTCAATTTTGTACCCATTGCATTTTGCAAACTAGGCCAAAATCGAGATGTAAATCGAGGATCTCTGTCTGAGATAATTGATATCGGAGCACCATGTAATCTCACAATATCATTCACATATAACTTGGCCAACACATTTAAAGGATCACTTTTTCGAACTGGTATAAAATGTGCAGATTTGGTAAGCCGATCAACAATTACCCAAATGGCATCATGATTTCTTTTTGTTCTAGGCAAATCAGTTACAAAATCCATGGTGATATGTTCCCACTTCCATTCTGGTATAGGAAGTGATTGAAGAGTTCCAGCTGGGGCTTTATGTTCAGCCTTAACCTGCTGACACACTAAACACCGTGAGATGTATTCTGCTATGTCTTTCTTCATACCAGGCCACCAAAAGTGTCTTCTTAAATCTCTATACATCTTAGTGCTACCAGGATGCATCATATAAGATGAACAATGAGCTTCCTCCATTATTTCTTCTTTAAAGTTGTTGGCTTTAGGAACACATAATCTAGAGCCGAACATTAAAGTGTCATCTTCATTTAACAAAAACTGAGTTTGCTTCCCTTTCTTGACTTCTTCAATGATTTTTACTAACTCTGCATCTTGATTTTGAGCTCCACGTATTCTTTCAGCTAAAATAGGTCTGATTCTAAAATGTCCTAGGAGTGCTCCTTCACTATCCATCTTCAAGTCAACTCCTAAAGCTTTTAGCTCAAGTAACAATGGTAATTGATATACCTTGACATGGGCTAAAACGCTCGATGATTTTCGACTAAGTGCATCTGCAACCACATTGGCTTTACCTGGATGATAATCAATTATACAATCATAGTCCTTCAATAATTCCATCCATCTCCTTTGTCGCAAATTTAATTCCTTTTGAGTGAGGAGATATTTCAGACTTTTGTGGTCTGTAAAAATATGAAAAGTCTCTCCATAAAGATAATGCCTCCATATTTTGAGAGCAAAGATAACCGCCGCCAATTCCAAATCATGTGTTGGATAATTTAGCTCATGTGGTTTAAGTTGTCGAGAAGCATATGCAATTACCTTTCCGTATTGCATGAGAACACAACCCAAACCTTGTCGAGAGGCATCACTATACACCACATAGCTTCCATTTTCTACTGGAAGTGTCAGTACTGGTGCAGAAGTCAGACAATTCTTTAATCTTTCAAAACTATGTTGACATTCATCTGTCCATTCAAACTTAATATTTTTCCTGAGAAGTCGAGTAAGTGGAACTGCAATAATAGAAAATCCTTCAATAAAACGTCGGTAATAACCAGCAAGTCCAAGAAAACTTCTAACTTCAGTCACATTCTTTGGGGGCTCCCATTTTAATATAGCTTCAACTTTTTTTTTATCAACACAAATACCTTCCGCTGAAATCATATGCCCCAAAAATACAACTGAGTCAAGCCAAAATTCACATTTGCTCAACTTAGCAAATAATTACTTCTTTCGTAGCACTTGTAAAATAATTCTTAAGTGTTCTTCATGTTCTTCTTTGTTTTGAGAATAGACCAATATATCATCAATAAAAACAATAACAAACTTATCCAAGTAAGGCTTGAAAACACGGTTCATTAAGTCCATGAAAGCAGCAGGAGCATTCGTTAAACCAAATGGAATCACCAAAAATTCATAATGTCCATAACGAGTTCTAAAGGCAGTCTTAACAATGTCAGCATTTCTTAACAATGTCCATACCCTGATCGTAAGTCTATTTTTGGAAATATCTTTGAACCTTGCAATTGATCAAAAAGATCATTTATCTGTGGCAAAGGATATTTGTTCTTCACAGTGACTCTATTTAATTGTCTATAGTCGACACATAATCTCAAGGTTCCGTCTTTCTTTTTTAACAAATAATACTGGTGCACCCCATGGAGAAACACTTAGTCTGAAAGAACCTTTATCCAATAGTTATTGTAATTATAACTTTAATTCCTTTAACTCTGCCGGTGCCATTCTATAATGAGCAATAGATATAGGAGCGAATCCTAGGAGAAGTTCAGTACAAAATTCATTCTCCCTCTCCGGTTGTAGTCTTGGAAGATCATTTGGGAACACATCAACAATTCAGTCACAACTGGAATGTCTTCCAACTTTGGCCTTTTTACCTTCATATCACTTACAGATGCAAGATAAGCTTCATATTCCTTCTTGATTAATTTACAAACCATTATCGCAAAAATAATACAAGAAGAAAAAAATCGACGTTTCCCACAAAAGGTAATCCTTGAATTTCCTGGTGGCTCAAAATAAATTTCTTTCTTAAAACAATTTATAGTAGCATGGTGAGAAGCTAACCAATCCATTCCAAGAATGACATCAAAGTCTTAAATATTTAAAAGAATGAGATTAGCCATCTTGCTTTCTTCACCAACTTTGACTTGACATTCTTTATATGCTTCTCTAACAATGACAAAATCTCCAACTGGTGTATGCAGTACAATTGGACACTCTAAGAAACTAGGTTTTCTATCAGCATGCATATAAAAGTCTTTTGATATGAATGAATGAGTGGATCCAGGATCAATAAGAATATGAGCATCTTTATCAAAGATAGATAAGTACCAATCACTACGTTAGGAGTAGTCATGGCATCTTTCTCTGTCATCGCGAAAACCCGTGCTTGTGTTTGTGATCTTCCAAGTTGATTTGTTGGCTTGGATGTGCTTGCAATATTTGATTACTTGCTTTCATGCTTATACCAGGTGTAGCTTTTATTTGGGACTTGCCAAGTTGATAAGTTATTGTTTCAGAAATCCCCTTGTCATTGTTGGTTAAATGACATTCTTTAATCTTGTGACCTGTTTGACCACATCTGAAACAAATGCCAGTAAATAAATACTAAGCACTTTCCAGTATGACACCTTCCACAAGTTGTACAATATGTGTTTGTACGATATTGTTCTTGCTTTGGTCCGACCTTGCTTTGGTTTGTTGAAAATGTTCTTTTGGCTACATTAGCTTGTGTATTAATATTTTTCTGTGAAGTGGCATATCTATGTGCACCTTGTGGACTATTCCCAAATCTTATATGATTGTTGAAACAACCCTGTTGTTGAAATGCACCACCACCATACTTAAGTATCTTATTACTTGGTCCACCTTGAGTGAAACTTGAACTTGGTCGTTTCATACATTGACTAATCTGATTTCTCTCTTCTATTAGCTTTTCATCTCTTAGTGCAACTGCCACAAGTTTGGAGTAGTCAGTGAATTCCAACACTTCAATTTTTTCTCTGATGTTCAAGTGAAGTCCTCCTTCAAATCACAGATATTTGTCATTTACATCGGATACCAAACTGGAAGCATATTTTGATAGTTGTGTAAACTTCAACTCATACTCTGCAACATATAATGCTCCTTGTGTCAAATTTAGAAACTCCTTTTGCTTTCTATCTACATATATTTTGGGAAAATATTTCTTTCAAAATTCACGAATAAAATCATCCCATCCAAGAGTAGACGGAACTGCTTGACTACCAGGAATTGTCTTCCACCAATCCAAAGCATCTTTTTGCAATAAAGAAACTGTGTAATCAAAATTTTCTTCATTGAAGCATTGCATTTGATTAAAGCTCCTATCCATGCGTTTTAACCATGCTTCAACTACTACTGGGTCCTAGTACCTTCAAAGTCAACTGCACCTTATTTCCTTATCTTATCATAGAATCTATTTCTTTGCAGCACTTGAGAAGTTGGATCTACTCTGCTCACAATAGTCTTTAAAGCTTGTGCAATTATCTGAGCAACATGTTGATTCTCGATGGGATTAACTTGCTCAACAACTTGAGGAATTTCTAATGGATTCTCTGGGACAACATCATTGTGTAAGGGAGGATTATTATTATCACCCATCTCCTCACCATGTACTGATGCATGAGATGATGCATATGAATCCCTAGAAGATTGTCCGTTTGGAGGAGCAGACTGACTTTGGCCAACAATAGCAATTTGGCCTTCGCCACAACGTCTACACGGTGACATTTTTCCACTTCAAAATAAAAAAAATAATGTCAAAAGCACACACTAAATTCTAATGCAAATAACTTTACATAAAACCTTAAATTTAGGTCACACTATTGTCTACAGAATCTCATAACCTAGGCTCCAATACCAAAAATTGTCACACATGACCTCCTTATTACGCTAAATCCATAACTCTTGATCTCATTTAACATATCTTAAAATAAAATTTGTGAAACCTCCTTCCCTAAGTATTATCTCACTACATGTGTTTATGTATAAGAGTTAAAGGTATCCAAAAAAAAACTTTAATTTAAACGCCTAATACCCTACATTCACATATCTCCATATTTTTTTCACATGCAATGTTACACAAACCATTCCAAAGAGGGCAAGTGGTCTACATATTTTATATTTAATTCTACTACATTTTCAAAACTTATGTATGTAAAATACATGCATGCTTTAAAAAAAATAAAATAGAAGGGGAATAAAAGTGCTCCAACGACTCGATCTCTTCTATATGCAGCAAAAGTAACACCTGGGTCAACTCAACCCGAAAAGCTACCCAAATTCTGAAAAATTTAAAATAGAGTAGGGTGAGCAAACAACAAGCTCAATGAGTGGAATAAAAGTATAACACAGGGAACAATACAAGTGTTAATACACACATTCCTTTCGAGCAAAAACTTTAAATCACTATCATAATTAAAGTTCTGAAATCACATGCCTTTATGTAACATATAATGAAATCTCAATATTATGATATACAATATCAAATTCCATACGTGTTATTTCACATAACAAGATGGGTCAATACGATCACGCAGAGCATAGACATGAGTCAATACGTGTTGCAGAGCTTCAAGGTCATGGGTTAATATAATTAAGTAGAGCTTCATAACCATGGGTCGATACAATAGCGCTGAGCAATAAACATGGGTCAATGCGTGTCTCAGAGCAATCAACATGGGTCACTACGTGCACGCAGAGCAGCCCCCAAAAGGCAAAAACACCCGATATACACTCCAAATGCATTATGTATATGAAATGCGGTCCCAAAGATCTATTTCAACCAGTATGATAATTTAACACAAAGAGTTTCACAATATGTAAAAAATACACATTACATGTTTGTATCTCAAATAATCATCACACACATTATTCCTTAAAACTTTTGCATAAAAGAAATTTATAACTTTATCTCATCTGAAACTTTTGAAAATAAATAATCATCGTTTCATATCCAACATACTTTTGAAATTATAGAAGGTTTCATAAATATATAGCTCTTGTTGAAAATATCAATATAAATAAAGAAAATAACATATAGTATTTTTGCTATGTTATAAATTTACCCACTCACCTTGTACTTTCTCTTTAAGAAGATTTACTAGCTTTCTTCCCTTGCACTTATAGCTTGCTTGTCTCCTACAAATAATAGTGTCCTTTCATTTTCAATTCACTCATATTGACATTATGCAATAAAGAATCATTATAACTCTATCTACACACATCCAATTCTAGAGATATCAATTTTGATAAAAACTAGACTTTTGGTGGGTTTTAGCATAAAAAGTTTTAAGTTTAACTCGTAATAGTTACTCTTGACAAAATTCGAAAAATTAGGTCATGGTTTCTACTTGCTCTGAATTTTAGCAGACTAGGTTATACAAAATGAATAATTAATTTCTCTCAATCCACTTGTCCTAATTTGATGTTTCCACTTTTTTTAACCTATGAATAGTGTATAACAGGTACAAATTTCAAATATTAACTCAAATAGATCAAATCATAACCTAATTTAAAATCGGACCCTGTAGTTTCCTTAGGACAAGATGAGCGACCAGTGAAGAATGATTCATAACTTCCTATAAAGTTTAATGCAAATCAGAGGCCACTGAAAGGTAGTTTCCACAGGATGCTTCATATCAAATTTGATAATTTTTGAAGAACAAGACACCAGGAAAGAAGAATAGAGAATTAGGGAATTAGCTTAGGGTGAAATTTCCTACCTCAAGTGAGTGTTGTTTTCGATTTTTTTTGGATTCTACGCTAGGTATTTGGCACTGATAATTTTTCGGGTCGTTGTAGAAAATAAAAGGCAATATCTCTAATTTTTAAAGATTTTTTTGACTTTATATGATGGTTACAAGAATATGAAGATAAGTTAGTAATGAGTTACTAGCTTAATGACGGTTTGAAATATAATTAGTCAAAGCTGAGGTCCAATCAAAATAATATTTATTAAAATTGTTTTTTATGTCTAATTAATCATATTTAACACTAGTTAAATATATTAATATTATTTTTTCAATAGTTTACCTAATATATTCATAATTATCTACACATAATTTTCTTCATAGTACATATCAATATTTTATTGGCCATCAATCCTTAACCTAGTGGTTAATGATTATATGCATATAGAACTATTTAAACATATAAAATAATTATATGCATACATAACTATTTAAACATATAAAATAATTTAATATGATAATTAAATCTATAACGATGCAAAAATGATGTTGGTGGAGCACATGCGTGACACCTTCATACTTAGGTCTCTAAGTTGTAACCCAATTTATTAGATGTGAACTTATTTTGCCACCAGTTGACTAAAAATAACTTTGAGATTACTTTTTTAGTGTCTAATGTTCCATTTGATAAAAAAACAAAACTATAAAGAGTTATTCGGGAAAGAATTAAGAACAAATTCATCACTATTCCTATCAGGATGCTAACGAAAATCAAAATTTTAGAAAAAAAACATGAAAAACACTACACATAGCATTCATAAACATAAGAAAATTAAAGAATTAAAATTAATTATCACAAGGGTTCAACATATTTTTCCTTACAATAAAAATCTTCAAAATATGAAACTAACGAAATTACAAATGGAGTTCATTCTTTAGAATTAGAGAAAGAAGAATAAAGACAACTCAGAATAAGAAAAATGCATTAACTCGACGATAGTCTTCTTCAAAATCTACATAGAGTAATATCATCTTCTCTTGGCGTTAGTCTCTCTTCAAGCTTGTTGTATCTCATCCCCTCTCTTGTTCTTTTTCTATTCCTTTATGTATATCTCCTACTTTTCATGAAGCCTTCGGGGTCTAATTTATAGGTTTGCAATAAGTTTCATCAGATATGAAGAGTCATAACATCTCCAACTTTGTGTTTCCATATGATTAGGCTTAATCTTGAGTCAAAATCGCCAAAAGATAAGGTTGAACAACTTTCAAAAATGAAAATTCCATTTTATCCCGAGAATTTTTAGGGCTCATGACAGGATTGTCATGGCTTATAGGTTCTTCAATATCTGCGTAGTGTCATGGCCCATGAATGTGGATTCATGGTTGTGACCATATGTGATCTTTCTCGTCACATTGTCACAGCAAGTGACTTGTCCATCATGGTCGTGACTGTATATACTCATCTTCATCGTTGTCTCAATCATGGTCGCAATCATGTCTTTACGACTCATGATAGATATAACCATTCTTTGGTTGTTGGCCAAGGAACAAGCACCGCACCAGTAGAGAACATAAACAGAGGAAAGAAAATAAAAAATAGAGCAACTTGAAGAACTCTTAACCAGGAGAACTTAATATATTGATCATGGCTGTCCAATTTATAGCACTAGAGTTTAACAAACGATAGAATTTAACTTTGAGTAGAAGATAACTAATCCTACTCTCCTAATATTCTAATCCTAGTACAATTCAACTACAAATCAAGATTAAAGTTCCAACATACTCCCCCTTAATCTTGATTTTCCTTCAAAGCTTGATAGGAACTTGCCACCCCGATCAATCCTCAATCTAGTCTTCGGCTGGAGGGGGAACTACTACGGTCCTTTGAGTAGTTGGTATCTTTCGGCAACCTCTCGTTGATGTAGCACACCTTTAATCCCCTCGCTTTGGGGTTCTGCTGCGCTCCTCCTACCGGAGTCGGATCGGCCTCGGTGTTCGCATACCGCGAGCCACCGCCTTGCTGCCCTCCTGACATGCACATTGCGTATGCACCCCGCATAGTCCTCTTCGTCCACTAGTCGATCGTTGACATATAGTCGATGAACTCGGCCACCAACAGATAGACTCAACTAACCAGTGTCGCTTTATGCACACCACGTAGTTCTCGCCATCCACTGGTCGATCATAGACACCCAGTCGATGAACTCGACCATCAAAAGGTAGGCTCACCTGACTAGTGTCGCGTGCAGCAACATAGCACCGTGTTAGTCCTTCGACACATGCATGATCTTCATCCTGCAACACCGTGTCAGTCCTTCGACACGATCTCCGCCTCAGACATGCTGACACAAAACTTTCTGCATCCAAAGCACCCCACTCCTAGTGCTTCTTCGTGACCTCAGCGTTCTGTAGAATACGCTAGCTCTTCCTTTTCGCGTGCCTCTGACTTGAGAGAGATGCCCCTCTCCCTTCATCAACTCTTCTCCTGCGCCTCAACTATTCTCCTACCCGAGCGCGCCTGCCCGTGGCTTTTAGCTTTTGACCGCTGCTCTCCTCGACATAATGCCATGTCTCTTTGTGCGCTCGCCACTGATCCAGAGGATGCCTTGGAGTTCACAGCATGGTGGGGAACGATGCACCTTCTGTCGCCTCCACTGCCGCTTGCACATCCTTCAAATCTAATGGGCCTCCTTTTTCTTACAAAATTGTTGCCGAAAGCTTCAACTTACCACCATCACCTCCAACAACTTTGATTCAATTCCCCCTCTTCACTGTCTGCAAGGAATTTTAGCAAATATTTGGAGAGCAAATCCTCAACAACAACAAGTATCTTATCCAAATCCTCTTCCTCCCGAGTGATCCTCTCTCATTTCTTCCTCTTCTTTCTATGCTTCTTCATGTCTTCAAATTTACCAGCTCACCACCCTCAGCTTCGACCTCAACAACAGCAGCAATGGACGCTGCATTTGCTGACGTCGGACCTCTCCCTATCCTAAGATGAGCCACCTCATTCAACTTCGTGAGGAAAACTCCGCCAACAAAGAACTTGCGCATCTTGCCATGGTTGCTGCTGAATCTCGACATCAAAACAACCTCCGCTTGCTCACCTCATCTACCGCCACATCTGGCATCAAGTTTGCTGCCTCTGACCTCTTCCCACCTGTAATACCTCAGATTTATAAAATAAATAAAAAATAAAATAAATGGGAGATATGATAAGATAAGGAAAGATATAGTTTGTTAAGATTAGAAAAGTAGTTTGAATTGAAGTCAAATTGTTATATTTCTTATCAATTAATATTCCTAATCTTACACAGATAAATATTTAGAGGAATCCTAATCACATGAAATATTATCTTATAGAATTTTAATGGAACTCAAACTCCATCTAAGGATGAATTCCCTCCCCTATAAATATGACCCAACCCCTCCTC
>LTAE01004231.1:0-12905 GCA_001647135.1 Pontederia paniculata | reverse complement strand
ATACTGAGTGTCACAACTCACGGGTTCTACCCCTGCGAATTCAATTCGTCAGGTGGTTTTGATCTTTGATAGGTACTGATGATGGTGCTGATGGTGGTGCAGCTCGTGGTGGTCTGCTTTGCACATGGCATAGGATCCTGGTTGAGTCCTGTTGGTCATCTGATAGAGATGGATATTGTTCTGAGTCTTTACTAGTTATTTGATTAGTCGTTGATGCCTAGTAGTTTTATTGGAACTATGTATTGAATTATTAGTCTTTATATTGGAAAAAGATATTTTAGTTTATCTTATTATTGTTATCTGATGTGGCCCTGAGGTTGACCAGTCAAATGGTCAACTAAATGTACTGATATGATGTGGTGGCGTCTCCAAAGTCAAGATTATTGCCAGGTGGCAAGGTCTGATTTTGGGGGCGTTACACCACCTCTCTTCGCCGCCGACGATAGCAGCGCCGGTGCCGGGAGTTTTGTCCTGGTGCTCTGATACCAAGTATTGGCCCAGGAACAAGCACCCCACCAACAGAGAACAAAAATAGAGGAAAGAAGATAAAAAATAGAGCAACTTGAAGAACCCTCAACCAGGAGAACTTAATATTATTGATCATGTCTGTCCAATTTATAGCATGAATTTTTAATAGAAGATAAACTAATCCTAATCTCCTAATATTCTAAACCTAGTACAATTCAACTCCAAATCAAGATTAAAGTTCCAACATCGGCTTCGTCGGGCACACGGTTGTGAAGTAATGCATGCAAAAATATGCATATTACATGCATCTATTTTATATTATTTTTTCTAGTATTTTACATTAATTTATGCATTATTTTAGTTATTTCAATTGATATCCATTCATGAGTCAAATTCTACCCAAGTGCTATACATGGTTAATTTTCAGGGAAATTACATCAATTTATGGCAAATACTTCAAATAGAAGATTTGACCGAGCGGACTCAAAAATTAAAAAGCAAACGGGCCGTGTTCCACCAAAACTGCATGTGTTCAACTTATTTTTGAAGTTCCCATTTTCCATCAAGCCAAGACAACCTGTGTTGCTTCAAAACAGACCGTGTTCAACATTGAAGAAAAAGCTGCTACGTTCACACCGTGTTGGATCAAAACGAACACCATCGACGTCCCAGATTGCACCACGTGTCATCATCACAGAGCAACACTAACCGCGTTCAACATCGTGTTATACTCAAACTCTAATTACTGCCAAAACGAGCTGTGTTGTGTCAAAACGGACCGTGTTGTTCACCGCACAAGTCGGTTCGCCCGATTTATTGACTATTATCAAGTCTTATTCGACTCAAACTCTTTCCAACCGCGTGATGTCAGGCCTCACTTCCGAATTTCAGCTATAAATAGGCCTCCATTCATCAAACTTCAGATCTCCGATACCTCTGATCTTTGACAACACATATTTCTCACAAGATAGAAAGGAATCAGAGACTCCTCATACTTCTACAAATTTTTGAAGAGCTGCGACGTCAATATTGGAGGAGAAGCCTTGAAGCGGGATTGAAGATTTAGAGAGCAATAGGATTCTGCAGATCTGTTTATTTTTTTTTTCTAATCTTATTTCTTAAGGCTTAGAATCATCTTTGTTAGGAGTAATTTCTGTTAAACCTTATTTAGTTTGTGATTTGATACTTTTCAAATTTATTGAGTATTTTATTAACTTTAATCGAAAGATATTGTTTATAATTTACTCATAATTAATTTTCTTTCGGATTTATGCGACTTACATTTTCCGACGAGGCAAAATGGGCTGTGTTCGTCTAACACAGACCGTTTTCACCTTTTCGTCATCGTTTTTTTCATCTCCGTCACCGTTATCTCTTTGAGCCGTGTTTTCATCTACCCGGACGCGGTCCGTTTCGAACGCGACGCCGACCATTTTCCTGGCACATTCCTCTTCGGCCGTTTTCAAGTGTTTGGATTCTTGGATGCAAAGATTTATGGCTATCTATTTCCAAAATTCATAAATTATGGGTTGTTATTCACTCGAGAGAGGCCTAGCAAGTTAGGATTAGATTTAATTGCATTTTAATTTAAATTGATTTAGGATTAACGTTTTCACATATTCCTGATTTAATTTAAGATTAAAATAGTTAAGTCATCAGTTTCCGGAGTCTTATAAATTTAAATCAATTCTTCCACCATCTAATATTCAAACACTTTAATTAAATAAATCTAGAAGATAATATTGATAAAATAGATTTTAAATCCTAACAAACTAAATCTTTTTATCTAATCTTTTCTGAAAATCTTAATCTCATCTTTTATCTTTTCTTCTTATTTTTCTTATCTTATCTTATTTTTTTCTTTTTTCTTAATTCACTGAATATCTTAAATCGGATTTTAAGATAAAATTTTAGAATTTAAAATTCATCAATCCTCGTGGGTTCGACACTCTTCTCATCATTTTGTTACTTGTGTGACCAGTATACTTGCTGAGTTTTTATCGTGTGATTTTTCGCATCATGAAGCTTGTTTCACACCTCGTGACTTCTTCAACACGAGTGTGATTTATGCGCATCACGAGTTAATGCATCGTCGTCATTTTCACGGCCCGTGAAATTCCATATGAATGTGTTGCTTGCACTCATGATCATGACACTCCTATCACGATTGTGAATACTGAATTTTATAATAATGATCACAAATTTCACCCTAGATTATCATGGTCTTCCAACGTTGCGCTACAAGTGCCTGAGACATCAAAATACAAGACATTATGTAGATCTTGACCCCGAAAAATAAAATGAAGTGAAATGAATGATAAAATGATGTATGTAACGATGAAAAAAATGAAAATTAGACTAGATATACTATAAAAAATATGACTAATTTAACACGCATCACAAATCTATCATTAAAGATCTAATGATAAGATGTGTCATAAAATCGCGCTAAAGAACGTATACCATATTATGTGACTTATTAGTAGTGACATAATGGCCTCACATTTCCATCCAAAATTAGTGGCAAATAAGTGCCCATTAACTTATGTCATGTCGTACTTGAAACTATAAAGCTATTTTAGAATATATTCGGTTGTCAATTAGGGACAAGTTAGTCACATTATACATCAAATGAAACTCTCAATATTTAGTAATGGAACTTTTAGTCGCAAAAGGATCTAAATTGGTTGATGTATCACAAGAGAAAATATAATAACTTAATAGTTATTTTTGATGTATGAGATGTTGGGCTTTCGGGGTTCACAAAAGTTAAAAAAATGGTGAAAAAGTACTTTGAGTCCAACACATCATTGGACTTGAAGTGCATTCGGCAGCCTAAAGTTTGCTGAAGAAAATGCCACATGACGTCGAGGAGCCGTGAGGTGAGAGGAAAAAGATTTTTCCAAGCTGCCATACAACCAAGTCGAACAACACTAAGAGAAAGCATTTGGAGGAGAGAAGAGATTACTTTGATTCTATTAGGAGACAAGTCTTGCTTTGTTTTCTAGAAAACTTTAAGTAGTAATTCTCATAGGCCCTCTCATTATTCTCTGAATTTCGTTGGAGTTTTTTGACATTTATTCTGTTATTTAGAGACATTATTCTCATTGGCCTTCTCATTATTTTATGAAATTATGATGTCATTTGTAGTAAATACTTTTATATTATAATTTATCATGGTATTATTTTATATTAAAAGATTATTAATCATAATTTTATTTTGTGATCATTATTAACAAAGAATGTGACAATATTTCTACTAAAATTTTTATAATGATAGTTCTTTTTGTTGTCATTATTAACATAGCACAACAACAAAAAAATTGACAATTACATCATTTCTATCACATAGGTTTTGTGAAAATAGAATTTCTTAATTACTATGACTCATAATAGCCACAAAGCTGAATAATTGTTACTCACAAGTATTTTATGATTTGTATGTGGATAAAATATTTTGCCAATAAATATTGAACATAACAATTGCGACGAGTAGTATTATTATCCACATAAAAAAATATTATTTGTCACAATGCTACCTGTGGCAATTGAAGCATATAATTGTCATGAAAATAAGATTCGTGTCTAATAAGCAATAGCCATGTCATCAATAGCCATGAGTAGTTGTCATGAAAAATATTGTGGCTATATGTTATTAGCCACGATAATAAAATCTATAGCCATGAATAAATATGTGACAATATAATCTAAAATGATTTTAAGATGCATTAAAATAGAGTTTCTAGACTATGAATTATTTCTCTCCAGGATACTAAACTCACAAACCTCACATGTAACTCACCTAAAGTATTACTCTCCAAGATGATACCTAGATGTGGTATGAAATGTTTCGACTCAACTTCAAAAATCAATTTTAAAAATTAAAGAGAATTAAGAGTTCGCTATTCCTATCAGGATGCTAACGAAAACCAAAATTTTAGAAAAAAAAATCATGAAAAACACTACACATAGCATTCATAAGCATAAGAAAATTGACGAACTAAAATTAATTATCAGAAGGGTTCCACATGTTTTTTTCTTGCAATAAAAATCTTCAAAATATGAAACTAATGAAATTACAAATGGAGTTTACACTTTAGAATTAGAGAAAGAAGAATAATGATAACTCAAAATAAAAATGCATTGACTCGACGATAGTCTTCTTCAAAATCTAAGCAGAGTAATATTCTCTTCTCCTGACGTTAGGCTCTCTTCAAGATTGTTGTATCTCATCCCCTCTCTTGTTCTCTTTTCTATTCCATTATGTATATCTCCTCCTTTTTCATGAAGCCTTTGGGGGCAAATTTATAGGTTTGCAATAAGTTTCATCAAATATGAAGAGTCCTAACATCTCCAACTTTGTTTTCCATATGATTAGGCTTGATCCTGAGTCAAAATCGCCAAAAGATAAGGTTGAACAACTACAAAAATTGAAATTACATTTTATCCCAAGATTTTTTACGGTCCATAACAGGATTTCACGACCGTGACCATATAGGTTCTTCAATATTCGTGCAATGTCACGACCCATGAATGTGGATTCATGGTCATGACTGTGATCTTTCTTTCTCGTCACACTGTCATGGCGAGTGACTTGTCCGTCATGGTCGTGTTCGTAAATACTCATCTTCATCCTCGTCTCAATCATAGTTGCAATCATGACTTCATGGCCCATGATAAACATTCTTTGGCTTTGTTGCGCACACGATTGTGAAGTTTGTTTCACATGTCGTGACTTTTGCAACATGGGTGTGACTTATGCGTGTCATGAATCAATGTCTCGTCGTTGTTTTCACAGCCTGTGTTGCAAAAGTCACGACATGTGAAACAAAGCAACACTCCTGTCACGATCGTGAATATTGAATTTTATAATAAATGACCACGAAATGTACCCCAAATTGTCGTGGTCTTGTTATGTTATGTTGCAAGTGCTCTAGACATCAAAATACAAGACATTATGAAGATCCTAACTTCTGAAACTAAAATGAAGTAAAATGAATGATAAAATGATGTATGTGACGATGAAAATGACAAAAGTTAGATTAAATATGTTATGAAAAATACGACTAATTTAGTACACATCACAAATCTATCATTACAACATCTAACGATAAGAATGTGTCATAAATCCATGCTAAAGAACATATAACATATTATGTGACTTATTAGTGGTGACATAATAGCCTCATATTTCCATCAGAAATTAGCGGCAAATAAGTGCCCACTAACTTATGCCGTATCGTACTTGAAACTATCTAGCTATTTTAGAATAGTTTTGGTTGTCAATTAGGGACAAGTTGGTCACACAATTCATCCAATGAAACTCTCAATATTTAGTAATGGAATTTTTAGTCTCGAAGGATCTAAAGTGGTCGTTATATTACAAGAGAAAATATAATAACTTTTTAGTTATTCTTAATGTATGAGATGTTGGGCTTTTGGGGTTCACAATAGTTAAAAAAAGGTGAAAAAAGTACTTTGAGTCCAACACATCATCGGACTTGAAGTGCATTTGGTAGCCTAAAGTTTATTGAAGAAAACGCCACATGATATCACGAAAGCTGTGAGGTGAGAGGAAAAAGATTTTTCCAAGCCGCCGTACAACCGAGTGAATCAGCACAAAGAAAGAGCATTCGGAGGAGAGAAGATATTACTTTGATTCTATTAGGAGACGAGTCTTGCTTTATTTTCTAGAAAAAAAAATTAAACAAAAAGTCTCATCAATCTTCTCATTATTTTTTGATATTCCGATGACATTATTTTGATATTTATTTTATTAGTTAAAAATATTATTTTGTGGGACCTAAGATTAGTTCAATCAAAGAAAAAAAAATGTCCTACTTTTATTTCATATTGAAATATTTATTGTTATTCCCATGATTTTTTTCATAAAAATCTTATTTTATCTCTAATATGATTTAATTTTTATGTAATCATTCTATTTAAAGTTATACATTAAAAAAAAATTTCGCAAATATCAACTTAGCCACTCGATATCTATACAACCCCATGATAACATAGTGACCGCAACATATATTATTAGATTACCATAATGTTTAAGAAATTGTAGCACTTAAATTAAATTACGGTTTAAAAAATAGAATGAGAAGACAATATTTTGGCGTACTATGTTGGCACAACAATTTTTTTAAGATATATAACAACAGTTAGATGGTCGTCTACTTTATAAATAATATTATTTTTTTCTAATTCGTACTCATAAAAATTTTCGAATACTCGTATTTGAAAAATACCTCATAAGATTATCATGCAGTGAGAGAGTTATGAATTACGTACTTTAAAGTTATGGTTTTTTCTACTTATTGTTATCAAGCTACTTGTTGCATTTGTGGTTTGTCTCTTCCTATAACAAACTCTATCGTCATGATATATCGAAGTAATGAAGAGAACAAAATTATTCTCATGCACCTTTAATTGCGTTCGTTGCAAAAAAAAAGAGAGGATATATTGAGAAAAAAAAAGAGACAAAAATAAGGTGCGTGGAAGCTTCAACTATATAAAATCGAATCTATTCATTTATAAGAAACATGGAGAGCAACACGATCTAACTAATGAATAACTCTTTTCGATGATATTTTTGAAATTTAAATTCGATAACATAAAACTCAATTCGTAACTCAATCTACTTAATACTTAATATTAAATGCATAAGTTCACTAACAATAATCGAATTCCAAAACCTCTTAAACATGCATTAACTTAGTGATAATTATTATCAACCTTTAATTGTAGCAGCAGTACTTAGAAAGGAAATAGGATACGTTCTTATCAGAGCTCCCGCCCTCTCCAGCTGCAGCTTTGGCCAAATCGCTGTACCTTGTGGCGTTGCTCATCATCTCCTCGCTCCTCTCGCCCTCCATCACCTCCTTCACGCACCTCTCCACTTCCTCCCTCCTCACCACGCCCTCCTTTTTCATACCCTCATCGTCCTCCTCTCTCGCCCGCACTCCCACCCTCCACACCTCCTCCACGTACTTGGCGTTCATCATCTGGTCCGTCCACTGAGGCACTCCGACGACGGGCACGCCCATGCTCACCGCCTCCAGCGTCGAGTTCCACCCGCAGTGCGACACGAAGCACCCCACCGCCGCGTGCGCCAGGATGTCGACCTGGGAGCACCATGAGACGACGAGGCCCCTCCCGGAGGAGCACTCGCCGGCGGCGAAGTCCTTGGGCAGCTTGTGTGCCTCCGAGGACCTGACCACCCACAGGAAGTTCTTGCCGCTGCTGGAGAGGCCGTGGGCAAGCTCGAGCATCTGCTCGGGGCTGAGGTCTGACATGCTGCCGAAGGAGACGTAGGCGACGGACCTGGCGGGCTTGGAGTCGAGCCAGTTCATGCACGGGGCGTCGTCGACGGGCGCGTAGAGGTCGAGGCCGTAGTGGTAGTCGGAGGTCCGAGAGTTCGCTGCGCACTTGAATGGTACCAACGGGCCGACCGTTATTGCTCCGCATGCATTGGCCAAATACTCCGCTTCCTGTGCCAATTAGTTAATATCTTGTGGAACAGTCATCATAATTAACATTACGTCTATTAATTTTCCAAAAAAATAAACAATTAGATTTACCATCTTTTTCCCTGTCCGAACGTGGCGGCAAGATGATAATGCATTGAATTTCGAGAAATAGAAAAGATATTTTTCAGTAGACATGGTCATATTTTACATTTTATGATGCAAGTAGTCACAAAGATCCATGTATACTGCGCCTGTATTACTGTATTATAGATATATACACCTCCAGTCACGGGACTGCATTATTAGCTTGGATTTTAAAATTTGAGAAAATACATCGATTTTCAAAAAGAAACTTATATATATATATATATATATATATATATATAACTAAATGATTATTTTCTTATCTAGTTTGAAAATGAATATGGAAATAATTGGCAATCATGGTAATTGAAGTTTTGGCACAGCAAAAAATAAAGGAGCAAACTTTTTATGCTGCGGCCGCCGATTTGATGAGAACATGACCTCAACTAGCAATGAAGACAAGGAAGCATATATATCAACCATATGATCAACAAAAAATATATATATATCTATACACTTTTTATTACCTATTTTTTAATTGTTATGTGGGAAAAAAATATTCGACACATTATTTAACAGTGTGAAGTATGTGGTTTAACTCAATGCATATGCATTCACTATTTTTCTTGTTTATTGAAAGCGTTAAAACATTAAAAACTTTCTATTGTATTTTTTTTACTATCAGTGTAACAATAAAAAAATATTGTTCGTTTTATTTTCTTACTCTATCATGCATGGTTGTCTTCTCCGGATATAAATGGATTAAGTTACCTCGGGTTCGAGCTTATAGAAGGAATTGATAAGGATCTGATCCACCTTTTCCAAGTCCCGGTACTGGTTCCGTACCACGCTGAAGTAAGCCGGGTACCGGCGTTGCACTCCCATGTAGTCCGGTATGTCCCTCGGATGCAGCATGGGCAGACCCGGCAGCTCCACCGCAGCCTCCACCGGCACGTCGAACCGTTTCTTCAACAGGTGGAAGTACAACAAGTCCACCGCGCACGACTGCGTGAAGAAGGCCGCCGCCGCTGATCCGTGCTGCTTCGCGACGTCCCCGGCCCAGGGGAAGAACGAGTCAAACACCACAGCGCTGACCGGACAGCCAGCAGCTGCCTCAGACCGGAGGAGCTCCGCCAGCGTCTCGGAGCCTACGTTCTCGAAGCGGACGAGGTAGTCATCGATGGACGCTGCTTCGCAGAACCCGCCCTGGTCGAACCCGTCGGAGACGGGGGCGAGTTTGATGTGCGCAGCGGATTCTTCGATGTGGATGCCGGAGTTGAGGATGAAGCGGGTGACGGCGAGGGTGACGAGGGGGCCGTGGGTGGCGACGCGCTTGGCGAACTGGAGCATGGGGTTGATGTGGCCTTGGCTCGGATAAGGGAGGAGGACCACATGGCCACACTTCCTACTCATTCTCTCTCTCTCTCTCTCTCTCTCTCTCTCTCTTACACAAGAGCTGGTTGCGACTTGTGACGAGCAGAATGAAGCCGAAGGGCATTTAACCTTTTTTTCGGTATCTGGGGTTTTAACTTTGACTTAACACCTCATGCATGACGTGGCCAGTAGCTGTAATTTTGTTTTTAGGTAAATTTTATGAAACACCATGCATTGCAACTATAATCTAAACTTTTATTCTTACCTAAAATAACTGTTACAGATTTAGGCTTCATAATAATTTTTATTGAAAAATATTTTTCTCAATAATTATGCATGGATAACAATGTCATATAATCAACTTTTAATTTATTTTGCTAAAACATATCAATATTAGAATTTCTTTTCAGTTGTTATCCGTTGTAAATCCAATTAAACTTGTATCTAAAAAGTTATTAATGTTTTAGTTATTTCATGACATTTTAAAAGTATGGCATACAATATCCAAACGGCAATTGTTGTGTCAAAATTTAATGACTTTTTATAATAAAATGACAATGAAAGTTGGATTTGAAATTTAATATATAAAAGTTATCTTTTATATAAAAAAATTTAGAGAAAAATGAGGGGGCGTAATACTTTGCACAACTCATATGAAGCGCATAATCTTGACCATCGATTTTAAATCAATGATCAAAATAATATACTTTATGAGGTGAAGTGCAAAATGCTATGCATCTCTATTAACTTAAAAAATTTAAGTTATATCTCCATCATCTTTTGGGCCTATTAGTATGCAATTTACCCTTTACCCTTTACTTTTGCTACCGGTCTTTCTTTTCCAATATTAATAATTATAATTGTAATAAGAAGTAATTAGAGTCACCTTTCACTGTGGGATACATCTTTTTATTTCCATTCTCGAAAAGAGGTAATGCCTAGAAGTACAAAATAAACACTTGGAAACTAAAGCTTTACTTGGATATTTAGCAATGGAAAGGTGGGGTAGGGACTGGAGTAACTGATGGTGAAGCAGAGTATATAGAGTTATTAGAAAGCTCATATTTGGATAAAAATTGAATGTGGATGATTAGTTAAATTAAATTATATATTATTTGGATAAAAAAATTAAATCATGGGATTCAAAACTTTAATTGATATAAAAGTCTATTTTATCTCGTATTTAATTTAAGATTAGAGATAAACCTCAAAGTTAATTGATACAAAAATATGTTTTATCCCATGTTTAATTTAAGAATATAGATAGAAATAAGGATAAAATGAGTATAAAAAATTAAAACCCATCAAATACCATCAAATTGGTGAGTTGCATTTTAAATTATTTCATGAGCTTCAAATCATTCATCCAATCCTACTTAATTTTTTATAAAATCATATTCAAACTTGATGTTTCCCATGTGAGTACACCCACCCCAACTTAACTTAACCCACCTCATCAAACTCATAAACAAAACATACTCTAAAGGCAGATACATAGATCCGCCAAAAGAAAGGCCTAATGAGGCACGTGGAGATCGAAGCTCATAGGGGTAGAGTCGACATGGATTAACTTGTTGATTATGTTCTCTGCATATGTCAGTTATAGTCACTGTCCAATAACAATATATCAAACTATGGTCCATGATTAATGTCAATGACACAGATACATGATCGAGGATGCCAATGATCAATGTCAATTGGGTCGTGGATATTTATACAAATAATGGGATGTCATCTGTAACATCATATTCTATCAAGATATCATTCATTTTTATGCCTAAGTTAACATGATTTTAAAATGTGTCTTTTTCCTATATATACCCAACATCTCTTTCGTGAATTATCCATGTGGAACTAACTCAAGATATACTTGTTGCATCCTTCTTCCGTTAGGGTACTCAACGTCCATTGGTTAACTGGCTTCCCGTCATGACACAAAGGTTCACGTAGAGTGGCACTGATACCACTTAACATCCTAGTCCATCAAGATATTGTTATCTTTGGTCCTTTTTCTGCACGATTTAAAAATGCATCTTGCCGAGTCCAATGCATGTTCCTATGTATACCCAACATATTTTCTGTGACTTCTCCATGTGAGACTAATCCAATGGAGCTTCTTGCATCGATGCATGAGACATGCCTTGGGTTAGTCCCACATGGATAAGTCACGAGAGAAATGCTAAGCATATACAGGAATATGACATGACAAGGTGTGACATGTGTTCATAAAATTGTGTGGGTTAAGACTCAAAGTGGACAATATTATATCTTGGTTAGAAATTGTTCCATATTGTATTAGAGCTGCTCTGCGTGGACCTCTGTCCATGGTAGGTTTCGACCACTCAATAAGGATGTTGAGTTCGCTAATGGGAGAATGGTGCATAAGGCATGCCTTGAGTTAGTCCCACATATACAAGTCACGGGAGGAATGCTAGATAAATATGAGAACATGACCTTCACAAGGCATGATGCTTTTTGGTAAAACCGTGGGCCTAAGATCTAGAGCAAACAATATGATGTCTTGATTAAAGATGTTACATCATTAGTGAAGAATAAATTAGAGATGAAGGGAGCTAGCTTGCTTGCTCTCATTGACTTCCAAGTTTTGTTCACAAAAGCAGTAGCTATTAGGTGAGCAAGGTGTTCCACGCAGACAACAAAGATTTAGGGTGAGAGTAGACAACATTATTGCATGTCGTTTTGAAGCTGGACGAGATGTCTCTCACTTTCAAATATATAGAATTTGAACTAAAAGTGGTGACACATTCCATCTTGAGCTCACAGGGAATCCCAATACCAACAGTGTATCTTTGATGAAATAAAAGATTCTTAAATAGATAGAAATTGGAAGTTCCCTCTCATGCAACTCATGGTGAGGATGATCTCTTGAGTGATAACTTTTCATGGATGGCACAACAAAATGATGCTAACCTATGAGGTCACACGTGATCTTTCATCAATCCTCGTAGTCAAAGAGCAATCATTTTGAAGCTTAACTTAAAAGAAATGTATAAGATCGGGATGGCACCAAGAGGGGAGGGGGTGAATTGGTGTATTAAAATTTATTTCTACTCTTGTTAGGATAGATGAGTTATATTAGCGAAAGTATGCAAATGCAAGTATAAGTAAGTGGAGAGAAAGAGCAGAGAAAACAAACAAGCACACAAACACAATGTTTGTTGATGATGTTTGGTCAAACTCCTGGCCTACGTCCCCGCTCCGGTCTTCTCGAACTCGAGATCTCCGGAGATCACTGAACTTCTTCTTCAAGGGCGAAGGCTCCCTTACAACTTCTCCTTTCATTTCTAGAGGACAAGGAGACAACCTTTTAAAATTCGCTCACAAACTCACAATCCCTTCTATCCTGGATTCTTCACTCGAATCGTATAAGGGGAACTAAGGATTTCTTGACCCTGTGCACATCCTTCTTCTTCAACTGCTTTGGTTGTCTGCTGATTGCTCCTTAAGCACCCGAACGCACCACTTCTAGAGTTGAAGACTTGT
>LTAE01004230.1:0-15411 GCA_001647135.1 Pontederia paniculata | reverse complement strand
TCTATCTGTTTCCAGAATTCGTAGGTTGTGGGTTGCTATTCACTCGAAAGAGGCCTAGCAATTTGGGATTAGATTTCATTGCATTTTCAAAGTAATCGATTTTGGGTCTAACGTTTTCACGTATTCCCAACTTTAATTATTTTCAAAATAGTTAAGTCATCCATTTCCGGAGTCTTATATATTTAAATCAATCCTTCTGCCATCCAACATTTAGATATTTTATTGATTAATTCTGAAAGATAACAGTGGTTAACAGATCTTTTATCTCTATCCAATCTAACCTAATTCATTTATCTATTTATCTTTTAAAACTTTAATATAATATTTTATCTCTTACATATTCTATCTTATCTTTTATCTTATCTTAATTCACTGAATATCTTTTAAATTAGTTTTCAAGATAAAATTTCAGAACTTAAAATTCATCAAACGTGGGTTCGACACTCTACTCATCTTTTAATTACTTGTGTGACCAGTATACTTGTTGAGTATTTAGCGTGTGATTTTTCGCGTCACTTCCTTATTTGCATTGCTGGCAACATTTTGTTGTTGACACTTGCTCTAAGCAAGGGGACGTTGTATAATCCTTCTTGCAATGCAAGGGACAAAACATCAGTTGCTAACTTGTCTTCCTTAAACGTGTCCAAAAGTTCCATCCCTAGGACGAGTTTATGGTCGTCCATGTCGACTACTGTTATGTCGACATAACTTTTTCATTCACCCGTCTGCATAGAGACTCTATGTGCAACTCCTCATATCGTTGTGAAGCAGCATTCACAGTTTTGATTAGCCCAAGTTCCTTAGTGTATGATATTCCAAGCCTAGCGGCTTCTTCGGTGGCTACAAAGTTATGAGACACTCCAGTGTCTATAACATTTTTGTGGCAACATCATTTACTAATAGATCCACAAAGATTAACCCTTTTGTGGAGGGTTTTGTCTTTCGTATCGGCATACTTGCGGCAGCAGTCGTAAGTGCCATAATAGACCCACATTTGTGCCGTCGGTTTCGTCTCCTTTGGATCCATGATCGACGCCATGGCACTCAGCTTCGTTGGACATTCACGTTGGAAATGCGGACCTCCACACGTAAAGCACTTTATCCCCGAAGGCTTCTATCTACTGAATTTGTCATCCTTCTTCTTTTTCTTGCCATCTTTACGGGTTTTGTCCATCTTGAACTTCCCTTTATCAAATTTCTTGCCAAGATTCTCCTTATCCTTGGAGAAATCTGTCAAGGCTTCCGCCTTGGCAATAGCAGCGTCCAAGGTGCCTACCCCGCTGCGCTCAATCTCTTGAGCGGCCCAATACTTAAGACCATTCTGAAATGAAAGAGACGTTGCTCCTCATTCAAATCCGTTAGTTCTAACATTAGCGACTGGAACTGTTTCACATAGTCTCAGGATGGAACCAGTCTGTGTCAACTCCGTGAGTTTCTTCATAGCTACTTTATAAGCATTCTTGGGGTAGAATTGTTGACGGAACACCCTTTTGAAGTCGTCCCATTCTACCACAGAAATAAACTTATCTTCTTCGACTCTACGCCACCAAAGCAATGCGTCTTCCGATAGGAAACATACGACCGTTTGGATCTTATGGCCACTTTGGTCGATTTCGCTATTTTTGAACCCCGTATCGAGGGATCAAAGGAAACCATCAATCGTCTTTGCCTCCCGCTTCCCATCAAACTTAGGAGGGTCGGGGCCACGGTACTTGAGAAATTTTTGGCATTTTTCACCGCCTTCTTCCCTCACATCAGCTCTTATCTTCGAGAGATCGGTTTCAAGAGATTCCATCTTCTTTCCATAGGAGTCTTCCAATTCAATCACTTTTCTATCTTAGGAATGAATTGTCCATCTCAGTTCATCAAGAGTCCCTCCTATGTTTTTCAAGGCCGAAACTGAAATATCCAGAGACATAACTTTCTCCCCCATGAAATATACCTGGTGTTCCAAAAACCCTAGATCTCTTTCCAATGATACCAAAGTTGGTCTAGGCGTTGTTTTCTTCCTTGTCGCAGCCCCACCATCTCCTAGGCTTGTCCTAGTATTCATTGAAGTTGTGCCCACATTTTCTATATTCTCTGCCATCAGAAAATCTGCTCTGATACCAAATGTCACACACTTAAACTTTTAAGTATGCGTGGCCTTAGTCTCCTCCTTCCTAAATGCTAAGTCAGCCAACAAACTTCACTTTTATTTGCCTTAGAAGTTAGATCCGAATTTCTGAATAAGAGCAACACAAAATGCACAAGAGAGTTTAAGGGGAAAAGGAATACCTTCATTAAGTTTTCAGTCAATCTGGATGAAGGCTAGAACTCATATATATATAGTCTACACTTAGAATAGTTAAAGTAACTACCCATTTTTTTTATAACTCTCTAACTTACACCATTTCACTTCGTGTAATTTCTGAACACTTATACACTATCACAAATAATACATGTAACAATATTCCCGTAAAAATCCCTTACAGATAATTCTGGCTCATATTACATACTAAACACATAGATAACTGCCCAGGACATTATGTCAAACACTTGGTGTGCATTCCCAGCTAGCAACCAACTCATATCATGTGGTTTTCAGGGGCACACAACAACATTTCCTTGGTCATTCAGGCAATGCGTTACAATAGGCCCAAAGGTCAAAAAGGTCATCAACTTAGCATTCGAACTTACAAAAAGTTGTACTTCAATTTTACTCTATTTTCTATAGAATATAAATTAAAATAAACAAACTTATTTTTCTTAAATTTGATATTTTATATGGTTTTAAAACAATATATAAGTAAAAATATAAATGCAAGCACAAATTATAAGTGGGACCCAAAATTGCAGTCAAAAACTAAATCTGTGACATTTATCAATACAAAGTTCATAACTATTTTTTATATCATATCGTTTCAATAATGACTATTTTTTATATATGATCTCATTCCAACAATTGTGGTAGACCAAAATACATTTTGAGTGGATTTTATAAAGTGATTTTTCAAACTTTTATAACATATTTTTTAACTATAACAATAATAATAAAATGTACTGAATTCAAATTATTGTCGATCATAAATTTGTATATTTTACGTATCATGAATCTTCATAATAACATCAGTGAAATATATGAGATTTTTGTATAAAATATATTTTCTTGAAGTAACATGAATTTTTAGTTTTAATATTGACGTATAAAATCAAATATTAATTCTTTCTAAGTTTGTCCGGCCATCACTTTTCATCTAATTTTCTGTTATTTTTTTACTTTATAATTTATAAAACTATATTTTAACCCCTTAAAGTAAAAAAAAAGATCGCGTAAGGCATGGGATTGAAAAGTGGAACAGCATGCTCCTCATTTGTTTCAAAAATCATCCAGGTAAGTTTTGTTTCCTTTTTTATTGATATTTTTAATTTTAGTGTTGTAAATTATCTGTTATTAATAGCAAAAATGTAGGTTTAAAAAATTAAATGGCTATTAGTTTGTCTAGGCTAAAAAAATGTAAAATAATTCTATCTAATTTAATACATCGGGATAACAAGTGAAAATTCAAAATTGTTGAGAAAATATTTTAAAAAATAATCCTAAATAAAATTGATCAATCTTGTGATAGATTATTTCTTTTCATGTGATAAATCATGCATAAATTATTGAGTATAATAAAAGTTTCAGTTTACAGAGGAGTATAAGAAAAGCAAAAAAAAAAAATACTATTACGATGAGAAATAAAAATAAAACAGCATAAACTATAAACCATGTAAAGAGAATAATTTTTCCTTACCAACATTAATATTTGAACTTTATAAACCAGTGTGTGTCGTGTCAATATAAGAAGCTGCAATGTTTTTTGATACATCGTTTGATGATGGTGAAAAGGGTAAATTGGTCATTAGACTATTTACTAGGAATGGCAATAGAAGTTAAGGGAGTGGCATTAGAGGTTCCCAAAGGATGGATGGGGAAGAAAAATTGTAGTAGAAGACTATGCTGCCCTTTATTTAATTTATCCTTGTTAGCCAAACGAAGCCACTTTTGATCACTAAGCAAACATAAGAAAAACCCTACTTTTGAGTGTATCTTTTACTTGGCCATACTCAAAATTCCATTACGTAACACTTTGAACTATTCGTGTTATATATATCGCAACACTCTATTAATTATCTTCAAAGAAGATTTCAGTGATGCAAAATAAAGATGTACAGTAACTACAAAGTATAGAGAAAAAAAACCAAAACACAACGAGCGACGCAGTGTAATAAATTATCACCAATTTCACAACTTTCATGAACATAGCTTTCATCAAAGTTGGTGCAGTATTTTTTTTAAAGAAACGTGGTGAAATAAGTACAAACAACCAAGTATGGAGGGCATCAATATGCACCATTGTATTAACAAAATCTTAGGTGCTACAAAATATTCATCGTCATCGAAATAAATGTTTATCACAAATAAAATGAGAACATAGATAACTCGATAAGTTTCCACTGGATATGATACATCTTAAGGAGCAGTGAAACCTGATGTTGTATGCATAATAATAGATTTGCGTATCTCCCTTAGACAACCAAGGTCTGCCTTTCAATTTCTTCGGATTCTCAATAAAAAAGAAAAGCACTCCGTTAAACAAATCTCAACAATTTGCAAATCTTCCAGTTCAATCTTGGGAACTAGAGGTGTCAGAGGTGCTGAAAAAGCATAAAACATAATCTCTATTTTTTTTTTCAATTGCAACATTAATATGTAACGCCCCCAAAAGACCACCCACCACGTGGCAGAATGCCCTCCTGAGTGCGTTACACATTATACTATTCTTTGACTTTAAGATTGATATCAAAACTGGTCAACTAAATGCGGAATACATAAAATATTTAAAACCATACGTCTTTATAATTCTTTTCATAAAACATAAATGCGGAAAGCTTACATGACATAAAGTCTCACACTTTCACATCACATAATAGTTTCTTTCCTTATTACAACTGAATAAAAGAGATTAGACTGACAAACATAATACTATGGACCACTACTCATGTGCAAGCAGTATCATCACGAACACCTGTCGCCACTAGCACCACTAGGAGCCATGACATCTCAAATCACTGACCTGCAAGATCCAAAGCAGGGGGACAAACAAAATCCACCATGAGCTATGAAGCTCAGATATGTATGACACAATAGAAAGAAATTTTTCATGATAAAATCAAAATCATGAACATAACTACATCATCATAATTAAACATCATTATTCATAACATAAGGGTCATCATAAAATAATATATATATATATATATATATATACTTTTCATATACTTTCTTTCTTACATCATCTTTCATTTTAACATACTTTTCCTGCATGAGGGTAAGTTATGACTTACCATACAGGTAGTCAAATATCAATTACACCTCTGCCATCATTCATCATCATTAAGTCCTTTCATCATATACATTGCATTTATCATTAAACTTTCTTTATGCTTAGCATATATATATCATACATGAATATCATACCTTAACTACTAATGCAATATACTCAATGCAAGTATTAAACCAAGTGGTTATCTTCTTAAGTTCTCTTATCCCATTAATGACTTTGAGGTGACTTTGAGGGTTCCTTTGTTGTGACTTTGAATGGCTCATGAGTCTTTAAAGACTTCGCCAATAGGTCAGGTGGGGTGCATAGACCATGACCGAAAAGGATGCTCGAGAAATCTATTTGTTGCCAAGCAGGGAGAAGACCAGGCAACAGGAACAAGGTAGCAGCCGATCTACCAGTCTCTCATCATCATTAACTCTATTGCTCCCAGACATTCAATGCATAGGCCTCATCATTAATTTTGTGAAGATGGTTAACCCTTTATCTTGTCAACATGTTAGTCCTTAGGATTGCAGAAGAATTTCATAGCATCTATACTTAGAATAAAAAAGATTCGACATGAATTGAACCTAGAAAATAGCGGTCACGACCCATGATGGATCTGTCACGGCCGTTACCGAATGGTAACATGTTTCATTCAACATGGTCATGACCTGTGACAAACTTGTCACGACCGTGACCGAACAGTTAGATCTTCAAGTTACATGGTCACGGTCCGTGACAATCATGTCACATCCGTGACCGAAGGCATCATAAATTCTCAATTTCGTCACGGCCCGTGACATACCCATCACGGTCATGACCGAATGCTCGCCTTTTGAAAGTCACAGTTCGTGACTTATGCTCACGACTTGATGTCACAGCCCGTGATGAAGTCTTCACGGCCGTGACCGAAGGTAATTTATCCTATCATCTATTGTCACGGCCCGTGACTAGTTGGTCACAGCCGTGACCGAAGGTCATCTTCTTCGACTGCCTCTATCACGGTCGTGACCGAGGATTCCTGGGCGAATTTCGCCCCTTTTCTTCTCCTGAACAGTTTGAGGTTATTTCTTACAGACCTATCATTATATGGAAATTGATAACATTACGTTTTCTACAATTTTCGGTCTTAAAATGTACATCATATACATCTTGCATTCATATACAGATCTATCTCTAATCAATCCACATCATGTAGAGATAATAGAACATTTCTAGGACATAAACATCATAAATTCATCATGGGGAATAAAAATCAGGCTTTCAAGGCATATTATCATCATTTAAGATTCGTCATAACATCATAACAAAACCTAACATGCATTAATCTATCATGAAAACCGATTCTAAAGGGATCCACCATGTTACATACCTTTTTCGTATTGGATTTCCCTTTTGTATTCTCCTTGATCTAGTTTCCTCTTTGTTTTTCGTGTTGTGCCTCTCCTCCACCGTCTCCTAAGGATTTGGTACAGATTTAGAACAAAGAAATAGAACAATCCTAAGGGAGGAGAAGGCCTAGATCCATTACCTTTGCGTTTGGGAGAAAAGAAGGAAGAAGAGAAGAGAGAAGGTCCCTGACGGCTAGGGTTTTGGAGAGAAAATGCCAAAAGGGTTGCCAATTTTCTTAAGGGGTCTATTTATAGTATGGCCTAACTAATTATATCTGACTTTTTCCTAATTATTTGTTTTAGGACACTCCTGGGTATTACGTTATAACCCTCTAAAAAAAGAATTTGTTCTCGAATTCAAAACGAAGATAGAAGCTTACCAAACAATGTGGGAAACTTCTTGCGCATTTCTGACTCCAATTCCCAGGTTGCTTCACTTTCTCGAAGACGACTCCATGCTACCTTGACTAATGACACTTTCTTATTGCCTTGTCGTTGAAGTCGGCGCTCCAAGATCTTCACTGGTTGTTCTTCATAAGTGAGGTCTTCCTTCAGGTTCGGTTCTTCCATCCGAATTACATTGGAGTCATCATGCTTGTACTTCCTCAACATGGATACATGAAAGACATTATACACTCGCCCATAAGGAAGTAGTGCCAATCTACAAGCTCCTTCGCCAACCAGCTCCAACACTTCAAAAGGACCTACATAACGAGGGCTTAGCTTGCCTCTTTTGTTAAACCTCATGATGCCTTTAGTTGGTGATACTTTTAGCATGACTTTATCTCCAACTCCGATTCCCGACGTTCCTCGTCTGCATAGGTCTTCTGGCGACTCTGTGCAACCTTCATCCTCTTCCTGATCAAATCAACTTGGTTTGCATATTCCTGTATCACTTCTGGGCCCAGCAGCTTGCATTCGCCCACCTCACTCCAACATGTCGGTGGGCGACATGGCCTTCCATATAGTGCTTCAAAGGGTGTCGCGCTTATGCTAGAGTGATAACTATTTTTATCAGCAAACTCTGTCAATGGTAGGTGATCATCCCAGCTATCATGTCAATCCAATGCACGTGCCCTGAGCATGTCTTCCAATTTTTGGATTGTTTTTTCTGATTGCCCATCTATCTGTGGGTGGATGCAGGTACTGTAATTCAGTTTGGTCCCAAAGGAGTCTTGAAAACTCCTCCAAAACCTTACTGTGAATCCGGGATCCCTATCTGACACAATAGATACAAGAATCCCATGTAGTCTAATGATCTCTCTGATATATAGATCTATCAGACTTTCTACTGACTACTTCCATCTAATAGAGAGGAAGTGAGCAGACTTGGTCAGTCTGTCTACAACTACCCATATAGCATCATGTCCCCTCTTCGTCTTGGGTAGGCTTGTCACAAAATCCATTGCAATATGCTCCCACTTCCACTCCGGAATGCTCAAGGGTCTAAGCATACCATATGGCCTTTGGTGTTCGATTTCTACCTGCTGACATACAATGCATCTAGATACATATTTAGTTATTTCTCTCTTTATATTATTCCACCAGAAGGTCCTTTGAAAGTCTTTGTACATTTTGGTCTCTCTGGGTGGATGGCAAATTCAGACTTGTGACACTCATCAAGCACCTCCGTCCTAAGTGAAGTATCATTAGGAACTCATAATCTGCCTCTGTACCTAATTCCTCCATCCACAGACATAACAAAATCTTCAGCTTCCTGACTGCACATGTTGATCATGTGTCTATATTCTGGATCCGCCGCTTGAGCAATGATAATCCTATTCACTAAACTCACTTGCACCTGGTGGACCATCAACATTGCACTTGTTCTACTAAGTCTTGGATTCCACTGGGAAAAGATTCTTCATTTGATTTCATTAATGTACCCTCAGGCAAGCTAGTGTTTCTTCCCATTTCCTGTTTAATGCATCTGCAACTAAGTTGGCTTTCCCTGGGTCATATCCTATGACAAATTCATAGTTTTTAGAAACTTCATCCACCTGCGCAGTCTCATGTTCAAGTCCTTCTGGGTGAAAATAAACTTCAGGCTCTTTTGATCAGTGAAGACTTCAAAACTTTCACCATACAAGTAGCGTCTCCAAATTTTCACGGCAAACACTACTGCTGCCAACTCCAACTCAAACTCATGTGTGGGATAATTGACTTCATGCTTTTTGAGTTGTCTGAATGCATAAGCCACGACCTTGCTATTTTGCATGAGTACACAGCCGAGATCTGTGTCACATGCATCACTGTACACTACATAACCACCACTTCCAGAATGAATGGTGAGTATTTGTGGAGTTGTTAGTCGAGTCTTCAACTCTTGAAAACTCTGCTCGCACTTTGGGGACCATGTGAACTTGGTATCCTTCTTTGTCAGGTTCGTCAGGGACGATGCTATCGCGGAGAAGTCCTTGATAAGTCTCTTGTCGTATCCTGCAAGTCTCAAAAAGCTGTGAATTTCTCTCACATTCTTTGGCTATACCCAGTTAGAGACTGCTTCAACCTTAGTAGGATCCACTGTGATTCCTTGCTTAGATACTATGTGCCCAAGGAACATTATCTTGTCCAACCAAAATTCGCACTTGGACAGTTTTGCATATAATTGGTGCTGCCTCAAAGTTTCCAGCACGATCCCGAGGTATTCCTTGTGCTCCTTTGGCTTTCCGAATAGATCAGGATATCGTCAACAAAGACGATGATGAATTGATCCAAATAGGGTCTGAACACTCTATTAATTAAATCCATGAATGTTGTAGGTGCATTCGTCAATTCGGATGGCATTACTAGAAACTTGTAATGCCCATACCTAGACCGAAAAGCAGTCTTAGGTATGTCTTCCTCAACAATCTTGAGTTGATGGTAGTCGCTCCCTAGGTCGATCTTGGAGAAAACTGTTGCTCTCGAGGGTTGGTCAAAAAGATTGTCAATCATTGGGAGAGAATATTTATTCTTCATTGTTGCTTTGTTGAGCATCCTATAGTCAATGCACAACCTGAGAGCGTCGTCCTTCTTCTTCACAAACAAGACCAGAGCACCCCATAGGTGAGACACTCGGACTGATGAATCCTTTATCCAGTAACTCATGTAGCTGCTTCTTCAATTCATGCATTTCGGCTCGTGCCATTCGATATGATGCTTTAGGAATAGGAGCCTCCCTAGTAGCAATCCAATCCTGAAGTCCACCTCCCGTTTTAGGGGCAATCCCGAGATGTCTACTGGAAATATATCTGGGAACTCCCGGACAACCTCCAGTTTTTGGGGATCCTTTTCCTTGGACTCAGTACTAATAACACTGGTCAAGTATACCTTGCATCCTTTTTTCAGCATTTGGTGAGCTTGCATTACTGACACTAGTATTTTGCCTTCCTCTGATGGTCTACCTCTGACTACTGCTTGTGGGCCATTGCGAGGACCAATGATAACTTTCTTCTTCTTGCATAATAATAGTACATCATGATAGGACAGTGAGTCCATGCCCAAGATTATATCATGGTCCTTCATGGGAAGGACAATTAGATCTGCTGGGTACTCCTTGCTTTCCACCGTAATTGGCACATTTGATATGTACTTAGTGGCTTGTAGGGAGCCAATGGGTGTGGTGATATTCATGGTGTGGCTCATATCATGCAGCAGAAAATTCAAAGCAAAAGCACAATCATGAGATATGAATGAGTGTGTGGCACCCGAATCAAACAATACAGAAGTAGATAGTCCAGTTAGAGATATAGTACCTCTGATAACATCATCATTGTTGTTATTAGTTGCACCAACCTCCATGTTGTAAGCTCTGCCCCATATAGCTCTATTGGCACCTCCAGCAGCCTTGGGATTCTGGACTTCCTTCTTCTTGTCTGGGCAGTCTCTGATGTAGTGCCCAAACTTCCTGCAGTGTGGCTGGGGTTGCTGTCGTGGTGGAGGGGCATTGTCAGGAACATATGGCCTTGCCCAATTGTCCTTGCGATTGTCGCGTTTGTTGTAGTGTTGGCGCTGCTGATCCCACTTCCGCCTATTCTGCATAGGATGGTGCATTGGGGCCTTCCCTTTAGCTTCCTTGCGTCGTTCAACCGCATCTTTCTCCATCCGTCCAGCCAATTCAGAAGTTGTGATAAGGGTTCTACAGTTGCCTGCCATAGTCAGGGTCCGAAGTTCTACAGTTGTTCTTTCATCTTCATCATGTTTCAGCTTGCAGAACCTCTCTAGTTGGACGAACTCATTGTGATAATATTCTACCGTCTTATTCCCTTGTTACAGCTCCAGGAATTCACGTTGCTTCTGACTACACTGGTAGGCAGTGGAGTAGCGTGTCTCGAATGTTTTCCTGAATTCCTTCCAGGCAATCATTTCTTGGTCAGGAAAATTGGTGGTTTTGGTGGTCCACCATCAATCTTTCGCATCCTTTACCAAGCGATGCGCAACATATAGGACTTTCTTGTCCTCCGCACACTGCATAAGTGCGAAGAGTTCTTCCATCGTTATCAGTCAGTGTTCAGCCTCCATTACTCCTTCAGTACCTTTAAACTCCATGGGCGAAAATTGAAAGAAATGTTGGAAATCCTTGGTTGCCTGAGTCTACTGCTGTGCTTGATTCCCAAAAACTTGTTGTTGCCTTTGATTGCCTATGACTTGCTACTGCCCTTGAATGACTGGGCTATGTTATCCTGGCTTCACTCTGAGCCTCATCCTCCACTTGGTTGACTTTTGGCCGCCAGTTAGCAACACGTCTGGGAGGCATCTAATACATACCATAACACAATCATATCAGTCATAACAATGAAAATGTCTTACAAAAAGGAACCTACTTCTGGTTGGTGCTACGACGGCTCGTGATGCTTTGCACATGAGACTCTAACTACAATGTGGACATCAAAAGAGTCCCAACTTTAGGCTCTGATTGCATAACTGTAACGCCCCCAGAAGACCACCTGCCACGTGCCAAAATGCCCTCCTGAGTGTGTTACACATCATACTATTCTTTGACTTTAAGGTTGACGCTAAGACTGGTCAACTAAATGCGGAATACATAAAATAATTAAAACCATATCTTCATAACTCTTTTCATAAAACATAAATGCGAAAAGCTTACATGACATAAAGTCTCACATCGTACAATAGTTTCTTTACACATCATACTATTCTTTGACTTTAAGGTTGACGCTAAGACTGGTCAACTAAATGCGGAATACATAAAATAATTAAAACCATATCTTCATAACTCTTTTCATAAAACATAAATGCGAAAAGCTTACATGACATAAAGTCTCACATCGTACAATAGTTTCTTTCCTTATTACAACTGAATAAAAGAGAGTAGACTGACAGACATCATGCTATCCATGTTGCCAGAACCAGACCGGACCAACCGGTTCGGCCGTCGACTGGGGCCTAGTCCGGTCATGGTTCGATGCAAAAACCGGACAATTTGTTGGACCGATCAAGAACTGGAAAATAAGAGTTGAATCGCTTGAACCGGTCATTTTAATGAACCGACCGATTTGAATAAATAATTATTTAAGATATATTTTTATTAATAATTTTTGTATCAAATAAAATATTTATTGATCATAATTTTTGAAAATATTTTCATATTTAATTATTTATTTGTGATTCTTTGTCTAAATTATAAATCATGTTGAAATTTAATATTTTTTAATAGTATCCGGTTCGACCGTCCATTTTAAACAGTCCGACCGGTTAAATCTAACATGAAGGCTCCTCCGGGTCGATGCCCCGTTCGATTCTGACAACATTGCATACTATGGACCACTACTTATGTGCAAGGAGCATCATCACGAACATCTGTCGCCACTAGCACCACCAGGAATCATGACATCCTATATCACTGACCTGCAGGATCTAGAGTAGGGGGACAAACAAAATCCACCGTGAGCTATGAAGCTCATATATGTATGATACAATAGAAAGTTAAGTTTCATGATAAAATCAAAAGCATGAACATAACTACATCATCATAATTAAACATCATTATTCATAACATAAGGGTCATCATAAAACATCATATATATATATATATATATATATACCTTTCATATACTTTCTTTTTTACATCATCTTTCATTTTAACATACTTTTCTTGCATGAGGGTAAGCTATGACTTTACCATACAAGTAAAATATCAATTACACATCTGCCATCATTCATCATCATTAAGTCCTTTCATCATATACATTGCATTCATCATTAAACTTTCTCTATGCTTAGCATATATATCATACATGAATATCATACCTTAACCACTAATGCAATGCTCAATGCAAGTATTAAACCAAGTGGTTATCTTCTTAAGTTCTTCTTATCCCATTAATGACTTTGTGGTGACTTTGAGGGTTGCTTTGCTATGACTTTGAATGGCTCATGAGTCTTTAGAGGCTTGGCCAATAGGTCAGTGAGGGTGCATAGGACACAACCGAAAAGGATGCTCGAGAAATCCATTTGTTGCCAGACGGGGAGAAGGCCAAGCAACAAGAACTAGGTAGCAGCTGATCTACTAGTCACTCATCATCATTAACTCTGTCGTTCTCAAACATTCAATGCATGGCGGCCTCATCATTAATTTTGTGAAGATGGTTAACCATTTATCTTGTCCACATGTTAGTCCTTAGGATTAAAGAAGAATTCTACAACATCTATACTTAGAATTGAAAAGGTTCGACATGAATTGAACTTGAAAAATAGCGGTCACGGTCCGTGATGGGTCTGTCACGGCCCGTGACTGTCGTGTCACGACGCATGAAGACTCTGTCACGGTCGTGACCGAACAGTCACATGTTTCATTCAACATGGTCACGACCGTGACAAACTTATCATGGTCATGACCGAACAGTCAGATCTTCAAGTTACATGGTCACGGTCCGTGACAATCATGTCACGTCCATGACCGAAGGCATCGTAAATTCTCAATTTCATCACGGCCTGTGACATACCCATCACGACCGTGACTGAAAGCTCGCCTTTTTCCATTGAAAGTCACGGTTCGTGACTTATGCTCACGACTTGATGTCATGGCCTGTGATGAAGTCTTCATGGCTGTGACCGAATGTAATTTTTCCTATCATCTATTGTCACGGCCGGAGACCAGCGAAGGTCATCTTCTTCGACTGCCTCGCCCGTGATATGATTGTCACGACCCTGACCGAGGATTCCTGGGTGAATTTCGCCTCTTTTCTTCTCCTGAACAGTTCGAGGTTCTTTCTTACAGGCCTATCATTATATGGAGATCAATAACGCTATGTTTTGTACAGTTTTCGGCCTTAAAATCTGCATCATATACATCTTGATATACAAGTCTATCTCTAATCAATCCACATCATGTAGAGATAATAGAACCTTTCTAGGGCATAAACATCATAAATTCATCATGGGGAATAAAAATCAGGATTTCAAGGCATATTATCATCATATAAGATTCGTCATAACATCATAAGAAAACCTAACATGCATTGATATATCATGAAAACCCATTCTAAAGGGATCTGCCATGTTACATACCTTTTTCCTATTTAATTTCCCTTTTGTATTCTCCTTGATCTAGTTTCCTCTTTGTTCTTCGTGTTGTGCCTCTCCTCCACCGCCTCCTAAGGATTTGGTACAGATTTAGAACAAAGAAAGAGAACAATCCTAAGGGAGGAGAATGCCTAGATTCATTACCTTTGTGTTTGGGAGAATGAGAAGGATAAAGAAGAGAGAAGGTCCCTGACGGCTAGGGTTTTCGAGAGAAAATGCCAAAAGAGTTGCCGGAGTTTCTTAAGGGGTCTATTTATAGTATGACCCAACTAATAATATCTGATTTTTCCCTAGTTATTTATTTTAGGAAAATCATGGGTATTACATAATAGATGTAAGATAATTCTTCTTTGATGCCTTTGGCTTTTAGCTCTTATATTACTTTGAATTGGTGTTTAAGGACTTGCTTCCCCATTTACATTATCCATAGTATCACTAGTGAAGTCAATGTCAAAGTTGTCACGCCCCGAACCCGACGCCCGGAGCGCAGCAAGAGTTGTTTTGACCTTTCACTAATTCAAATTCAAACTCAAGACACAACGGTTAGAAATAATTCTAACTCTAGGATCTTCCGAAAATTTTGGCATGACCTTTGCTAAAAACTCGTCCATGCGATAGATACAAGAGATCTAATGGGCCACGCCGACTCACATATCAAGGTCTAATTGGAACATATAAAAAAATATGTGGGCCGAATGCCCAAAACGAGAGTCCAACTATACTCCATCACATGAATGATATAATAGGCACAATGGGAGGCTAAAGTCTAAGAAAACAACAATAAAAGAGAATAACATCACTCGTTCTTTCCAATCCATCACACACATCCTAATTAATTTTCCCTTTTAGCCCCCCGTGAGCATGCAAGCAATCATCAATCTCCGAGGAGTACCTCCTCAGTCACCTACAAAATAATACAAATAGAGGGGTGAGCATAAATGGCTCAATGAGTGAAAAATGGATTCATAAAACATTAAAACCATCCGAAAAACAAATCCAACAGAAGATCACATTTAATATTTATATCATACATAGCTTCATGTAGGGAAAATACTTGCAATCAGATGCAAAGTCAAAGCATGCCATGTATGATCTAATAACTATGTGTCATGACACCACCTCGTCAATCAAGAGTAATCCAC
>LTAE01004229.1:0-27110 GCA_001647135.1 Pontederia paniculata | reverse complement strand
TTCCTAAATATAAATTATAATATTTAAATACATATATGTACAATATGATATTTTTATAAATATTATTCTTCATGATTTTATTGCATATTTTCTTTTAAAAAAGAATTTGTTGAACTTCGAGGAATGGGTGGGGAATTTAATTCCCCGACACGGGGATGGTGGGTGGAGAATTTAATTCCCCGACACGGGGATTCGGGGCAAGGTGGGGACGGGGGCGGGTTGGCGGAGTCGAGGCAGGAACATTATCCCCCACCCCGAACAGGAGCGGGTGCCATCCCTAACTTGCATTGAACGTGAAACGGCCGGTGGACCGTGTTGGGAGAGGACACGGTCCGTGTCCGAGGAGTCCGTCCCGAATTAATTTAAGTGAAATACTATACCGAGAGAGAGAAATTCACTAATCCTTTAAAATCATAATCAATTTGAGCATAAGGTAATTATTCTGACGCAAACTCATATTAATTATCTTTCTATTGCATACCGAAAATTTTATTTATGATCCTAATTACTTACTTTTTTTATAGAGAATTATCTCTTATTTGAGCTTCGTTCAACGTCGTCCTTTTCGTCTCGTCTTCGTGTGGTGTTGTCTTCTCTCTCCTTCATGTGTCATCTATCTCTATCCAAATCTCTTAGCACAGATCCCGAGGGTAAAGATAAAAAAAATCTTAGGGAAGAGAAGAGAGGAGAGAGAGGTCATATGGTTATGGTTTATATAGAGAGAATATTAGAATTTAAAATGTGATTAACTGTAATTTGATAATAACTAAAATTTTCTATGTTGTGGCCTGAGTCCCCTCCGAACACGGTGTGTCGTCAAGCGGCCCTTATTTACCTTTGGTTTCAAAGTCTTCGTATCATTGGCTCAACACAACCCTCGTCGTGGAGATGGTTTGTGTTGGATCAATTTGGGTTTGAGGTGTTACAAATAATGTACTGTGATTTATAAACAGATTTCTCAAGAAGGGAAGAACTTTCAGCTCGCCAGATGCATCGAGTCCCAGAAGAAGTTTGGCTAATGAGATTGTTTTTTTTTATCACTTCTTTCTCTTTTAAATGCCATCTGAAATGTACAAGTTATAGTTCGACAGGATCTGAAAAACAATTTGAGATACGTGAAGAGGTGCACGAGAATTGATCGCAATGACATTTTTTCTCATCCAATGTCGGATTTGTGAGTTGGAGAAATGCGGTGATGCTGCTGCACCTGCAGGAGCAGCTTCATTTCTTCCCTCTTTTCTGTCTTCCAAAAGTTTGTACATGTAAAAGTGGATGACGGTTTGTGACTCTGCATCTTTAAGCATAATGAGCGAGTTTTGAATCTTTATTCATCATCTCTTGTATGCTTTCTTCATCAACTTTGGTGTAGAAAAAGATAAAGTGTAATGAACAATAAGAGTACCTCTTCTCAACACTCTCCAACTTCGATCATGTTGCCTTGCTTTAGCAATCTCTCTCTCTCTCTCTCTCTCTCTCTCTCTCTCTCTCTCTCTCTCTCATGTGTGTTTGTCAGTATATGGCAGTCTCTTGGTGTTAGTTTGCTGTAGGATTTAGAACGAAATATACGGATCATTGAAGAAATGACATTATAATCCACACAATTAAAATGTAAGAACATATACAAGGAAGAGAAATTAAAAATAGAACAGGAAGAGAAATTTATGTCCTTGATGTTCAGACAGAAGCCTCCAATCTAGGCTCAAATGCGAAGGCAGACACAAAGTCCTTGACACTGTCATTCAGGTAGCACTTGTGCAGTTCTGCCCATTCGCTTGTAGCCGCATCAAACGTTATGCAGCTGCTGAACGCGCCGGAGCTGATGCACATGAAGATCATGTTCCCAGAGCTAGTGCAGTTTATGTCTGCCTTCTTCCCGTAGTATTCATGCGACATTGACGGCGCAACGGCCGCCACCTGATGCCACGACCAGTCTTCTTTTGAGAATTTCCAGAGTCTCAGGCTTGCTGTTTCTAGGAATTCTGATAAAACAGCTACAAGCAAGGTTCCTTTGCACTCGACCACATCAATGGAGTGCTCCATGTATGCCGGGAGCAGTCTCGGGAATTCGGAGAACGTCTTGTGAGAAAGATTGCATGCTACAATTGTTCCTGAGTGGCTAAGGAAATAGACAACCTCTTCCCCATTCTCCATGATCAGAACCGATGAGTACTGCTTGGACAGGCTCCTTTGCATGTTGGTGGCAACAACATCTCCAGCTTTGCTAAGGTAATACACAACTTCATCTCTGTTGGCATCGGAGTCCGTAGAATCCTCGTTCTGAACCATCACAACTTCTTTCTCCCACATGAACTTTATGGAATCAAACTTTCTGAAAGAAAGGTTTGGCAGTTCACCTGAGATCGTCACAATTCTGTATGAAGACGAATTATTTGGAGATGAGTACATGGCAATGGCATGCAGATTTTGGCTTTCGGCAATCTGCCGAAGAGATGGGAGTTCACGACAGGCCCCGGAAACAGGATTGCACACGATCAAGTCCCTTGAGATGGTGCGGTAACATACGAGGCCACCAGAAGCCGCAACCAGCATGGGCTTGCAAATTCTGCTCAGTTGGAATTCCATCCTAGAAGTCAGATCCTTCCAATTCTTCTCACTAGAGTCAAAAACAATTGAATGGTTGAGGTCTTGATCAACCATAAGAAACCATGGTTCTCTGAATGGTATCTGCATGCAAGCCTTCTGAAATGCAGTTGATGCTGCAATGGCTCTCCATCTTTTGCACACCGAATGCAGGCGAAAGAAACTTGATGCGGGGAGCTGGGCAAGGACTTGTTCAAGCATGTCCTCGTTCAACTCATCTAAGGGGAACACAGAGTTCACATCAGGTTCGCCGTTTGCCTTCCTTTTCCTGGATTTATCAATCACTGGCTTTATGTCCTGCTCCATATGTTGTCTATGTGAAGGATCTGCTTGCAAAAGGGTATAAAATCAGATACAAGAAACAATTATCACACATACATGAAGACTAAACAGATTTCAGATGAAAGAAGGAAATGTATAAAATCAACTGAACAATTTCATTATGTACAAAAACAATTGAAATCCCAAGCTGAAGAAAAATTATTGTCTATGCTGAATTTTGCATAAGCAAGAAGCAGACAGAAGTGACATTTGAGCTGGCGACTAAGACAAAAGTTCAAGAACCAAAGTGACTGATATGACCTCCATGAAAAATTTAAATAAAAGGATGACAGTAATCTTTTTTCTTGAACGTGATCACAGAACAAATATCAGTACACAAATCATTATTTTAGCATTATGATAAGGATTCGAGGAAACTCAGAACCCTTCTGAAACCTGACAAATTCTAATATGAACAGTATAACAGGTCTATTTTGAGACAGAGCATTTGGCAAAACAACTCAAACTTGAACGACAACAAAGGATCAAACTCACATCTTTCAAGCTTCATTCCCTAATTTCCCCTAACACAGACTAAGGATGTATGATATCTCATGAGAGTTAGATATAAAGATCACATCTTTCATCCATCTTCATCAGCAGAGGACACCAAGAAACAACAGAAAACTCAAAAAAAAATGCGAACCTATTACAACAATGAATAGCCAAAATCACATCTTTAATGGCTCATCCTTTTGTTCGTTCTATTAGCAAAGACAAACATATGGGAAAAAAAAGACGCCACAGTTTCCACAACATCTAGCATCAAAACTGCATCCTTATACCCCTTCTCTTCATTTCCTATATATCAGATGAAGATATATGCTACCAGAACCTAAATCGAACATTTGGATCGGCATACCATAAACGCATCAAAGGAAACGTTAAGAGAAACAAGAGCAGAAAAAATGGACTAAAAATATGCCTGTTCTAGCACAAATATCGATGCAGTAAATGCAACTATTTGTAGTAGTCATATTTACATCAAACCAAATAAAAATTTTACAATTACAACAATTACATTTACATGTAGTTGCATTTACATGCAACCAAATAAGTCCTTATACTCCACCTTCCTCCTAAATCTGCCTTGAATCACAATCCTAAATATAAACAAACCTAAATGATTTCATGTGCATCTACTTTTGTGGGGTGCATGCTAGCCGACGTTATAATTCACAGAGAGCAACACAGAAAGGACATCACATAATGCCATTCAGAATCCAAAGAATCAAATATCTGTGTGGCAAGAAACAACAGCAAGGGAACACGAAGGTAGAGGGGGAAAGAGAAAAAGGAAGTATGAAGGAGAGATAAAAACAACAGGACAGCCAATGAGAGACAGTGTGTGTAATATAACATGTCAAAGGGCCAAAGGGCGTCTGTGGTTTGGAGTTGGAAGGATGAGAAATGTCTGCTGCCCTTCATCTCACATGCTGACCTTTGGTAAAAGCAAAAGTTAGCAACATAAAGTAAACAACGCAACAACACCATTCTTCTATCCCACACACACACAATGTAATGTCTCTTGGGCTTGCTTCAGCTGCTGACCTTTGCTCAAAGCAATATCTACAGTAAACAAAGCACCAAACACGAGAACAGAGAAAACATCTCTCTTCCACGTATGGGAAGATGTCGCATCATTGTGTCAACTTTAGCTTTAGCACAAGTCAAATGAGAGAGAGAGAAGGAAAAGCCGTTAATTTCGATGTCTTTTCGTGTTTGTTGTTGTGTGTTTGGTGCAGGGCAGGGCAGGGCAGGGCAGGGCAGGGCAACACTGGGTCTTTCCAAACAGACAGGCACAGACTCCCATCATCACCTCTCCTTTTCTTCCTTCTTCTATTTGCAGATATATTTTCTTTTTATTATTTGCAGCACATTTCTCAACTACTCTTTGCAGAAAAAAATATATGAAAAATCAAACACAAAAAAGATAAGTTTTTTTTTTAATCTGAAAAATATAAGATGAATTTTGAATAAAAAAATCACTGATGAAACCCTACATGATTAAAATAATATAAATTAGGAATTACCTTTTATCTTTTAATGTATTTCAATCATAACTAAAACACAAATTATGTAAATACACATTAACAGAAAATCTAAATATAAATGATGAGATTAAAACTATATAAGATGGTTGCCAACTTATAAAATAAAATATCACTTATGGGTGAAAATTATTAAGGTCGGATGATGTGTTCGCATCTAAACGTTACAACTATAAATCTTGTACGATCTTTTTTAGATATAAAAGGTCATCCCTAATATATTATTTTAAAGAGAAAAAAAAATTATTTTAGACGCTTGAAATGTTTCCTATTCAAAACCCTAATTTCATATAATAATAAAAATATAAAACTCATCATATTAAATATTTAGAAAAAAATCAATTTTTAAATTTAACTACCACAAAATAGCATATCATCGTATTCCTAATTTTATATTCAACTACACCAAATTAGTTTAAAATACTAGTGAATAATGCAACTACATTAAAATATTAATTTAATAACTTTCATATTCACTATATCAGGATAATTTAGATTAATTATATATAATACTCAATCTAGTTGAAGATGCAACAGAATGTGTAAGGTTTGAAAGATAAATAAAATGAGAGTCTAGATATATTATTTTTTTTATAAATAATTTTTGGTGATTCTATTTCATTTAGAAAACACTCGAGTCCAAAATTTCAATTTTTCCAAATCAACTTTTTTGAGTCGGATAGAATTTTCGATTTATACCCAATAATATAAAACTATAAAACTTATAGTTCCGAAAATTCTCTCTGAAAAAGATCGATAAGATGAAATCACTTTTAAATTATTGAATGTTTTCTGTTAAAAGCTCTAACATGTAAGCTTTGCCAAAAAACGTAATTCTTTTCGACAGTTTTTTCTTCTTTCGTTTATCCCACTACACTTTCTTTCATCCATCCATTATTTTTTCTCTTTGACATTTGCCAAAAAACGAAATTTAAGGTTTATTAAGAAATAAAGTTGAAATCAGATTCGGAACTCCATAAAGAGAATTAAGACTCTGAATTGTTGTAGATTATTCAATCAGAACTTACCTTCGGCTTAAGCCAATTAATCTCCACAATAACGACAAATAATATGAGGATCCAGATGAAGGTTTATCAGTCTGGTATATGAAAAGCACAGAATAATGGTTCGCACAAAAACAAATAACAGTAATACAACCATAAATCTGACTAGTTATTTAAAAAAATGTGGGAAAAGTTCTATACAAATTAGTATTCAAGTGACTCCTAGCCATGTGAAAAGTTATCCTAAAGAATTATATTTATATGCAAAATTATTCTTGAAAAATCTTCCTAAGGAGATCAACATTAAGGAGAAGAAAATTTATATAGAGGATAATTTAAGACAAAGAATGAAAAGGAGATAATTTGATCGCATCAAGATATGTAATCAGGATCAATATTATGATTCTATATATGCAGGACATGCAAATAAAGTATAAAGAAAATAAAGTTATGGCTAGTTATTTTTCCTTTCCTTGGATTTATAATTTCTCTACATAAATCAATAGTTTTTTTTTCTTGAATTACTTTGGAGATCAAGATCCCATTTATGACTTGTTTCAACAGAACCTTTGAAAATAAGATTGTTTGTGTTTCTAAAATGATGTTAGAGCAAAGCCAGGAAATGGTCTGCATTGCATCAGGCACAGGTTGTGTTCCTTCAACATAAACATTGTAGAGAAAACCTTAATCTAAAATAATTTGCATCGTTTGTGACATAGAACATGTAAAATTGGATATTTTCAAATTAAACTATGAATTAACACAATACGACATTGACTGTGTCATCTTGAACATAATTTGCATTATGTCGAACATCGTCCGTGTTCAACGAGTACTCTCTCACAAAAGGAAGGCAACATGGGTTGTGTCACTTCTCGATGCACACCGTGTTCTCTTATTAGATGTCCAACTAAATTAGTTGTGTTATGTTTTCTTCATACGCACACACAATTTTATTTTGATTGAGTTATTTTTCTAAGGGAAAAATGAAAAAAGAAAGGAAAAAAATCCTTCTTTTTTCCTAACTCTCCCAAATCAAAAATAGTTCATGCCATTCTCAAATGATAATATAAGGAATTCTATTTTCATACATTATCTTAATTGAATTCTATGTAATGATCAATGATTTTTTTTATTCTATTACATCTAATGTGTTGAATCCTAGCAAGAAAATATGTCATATGTATATTTCGCTTGGGATTGGCGAATCCTAATACGAATATTACACTTTATTTCGTAGATCTCACGCACATACACACACACACACACACACACACACACATATATATATATATATAGTAAGTAGCACCTCCATTTTTTCATATATATATATGGTTTGATTGTATTGATTCATTAAATTGATTTGATGTATGATGTAGGTCTAGTTATTCTTAAATAATAATTGAGTTTAACCGATGATATGATTAAATTTGTTAACAATTATGATTGAATTTGGACATAAAAAGGATAACCTCTAGTGAATTGATGGATTTACCCCTATTGTTAAGGACCTCAGACGTGAAAGACTATTGTTTATTGATTTTATTGGGTCAGACGGCATAATGGCCTAGCTAGTCATAATGTACTAATGCTAATCAGAATCTTCAATGCATTAGTAAAGATTTATTATTATTATTTATAATGATTGTTAACTTAGGATAAGATAAATAGAGAAATAAAATGATCCTAAGTTAAAGATCACTTAAATATATTGAACGAAGAAAATTATAAGCATCATGATATGAGATGCAATTGATGTTCTTATCACTAATAAATTAATATTATTGAAAGGAAAAAGTCAAATAAATGTGTAATAGGAGGATATTGATATGTTGAATAGTCATTATGGTTATCCCTCGCTATTATTATGCCATGAAATATGACAAATCACATTGTTAAATGGTTTTTACTCTTTTACATATTATTTGATCTTTACATATTGAGCATCATAGCTTATGAAATATCATTTTCCATATAAATTCAATTCTGCAAATAATCATGATTAAGTGTCGATGATGCAGATGATGATGTTGTTCATGATGGTGTGGCGTGCACATGGAATAGATCCTAATTGTGTAGGATGGTTATATGATAGAGATAAAGGAGCCTAATTAGTTATTGCTTTCTTTTTAAATTAGTTGTAACTCATGGTCCTCCTCTTGAAGTAATGTGTTAGATTTTTATTTTTAGTTGGATGATATTTTTTTAAAGTGTTGATTTACGTAATTAATTACATGTACATCATGTTGATCGATCAATTAGTTAAAATATAGTTAAAGATGTAAATCTGTAATATCGCTAGAAGAGCATTATGTTAAGTGGCAAGGTATGTCTTTGAAGATGTCAATTTAGATAATTGAATGATCACATACTCTAAAAAATGATAAAGAATTATGACATGGAAGAAAACTGCAAATTAATTTGCTCCAGCTCCTCCACCCAAGGTTTTAAAAAAGAAACAGTTCTTTTGAGTGCCATTTGTGTCAGTATCTTATGAATTTTCCTTCTATTATGGCCTTAAATTGCTTGAGTTAAGGCTTCCCGTAATCAGAACTTTGAAAATCTACATTGAAAAGGTGAGAAAAAGTTTCGAACATGAATAAAAAGAACAAAGATATTTCGATGGTGCTATATATTTACGTTGGTCTTCCATTGTCCACGTCCTCCCAAAATCCGATCCTCAGAAGAGAGGCTACGGATGGCTTGGATTGTCATCTTTCATTCCAACGATATAAATCTACAAGAAATAATCTCATTAAATATGTGATGCCATAAAATTTGAAAAAAAAGTAAAGATGCTCTCTAAATAAATAAAGAACACCATGTTAAAAGAGTAAATTTTATAAAAATTAGACTTGTACTTTACCCTTTTATGGTGATAAAATTGTAGAAGTAATCACCATAATATATTATCAATATCCTAGTTTGGTGGCCTAATTTAGGATGTTGTAATCCATGTACCTTTGGGAAGAATAGGTTTTAATGAATGGTTTATTTAATTATTAGGCTAATAAACTAATACTAACGTTTCATTCAATGATAGAAGGATGAAACACAAATTAAATTAACAATAGAATTCCATCAACTAGGAAATTGATCATATACAGCTTCAAGTTATAGGTACTATTGATTATCACCATAAAAGGGAAAACATATAATAACTAAAAATAAATTAAAATGCGTCAATAATTGTATTTACATCAGCTATGAATATACACCTTTCACGTAAAAAGCATCAGAAAATTGAGGATTGCCCGTAGCAGAGAATTACAGAAATATCCAAATACCAGCCACCTGCTCAACACTCCATAACTCGCCTGTACAAGCACTTGAGTTATCCCATTTAAGCTTGTAAGTTCTATGATCCATTTAATCAAGTTGCTTGAACAACTTCAAGAACTGAATTATCCAGCAAGTCACTTCCTCTGTAGTTTGTGACCCCAATACCTAAATTCAAGACATCATGCCAATTCTTTTGAGGTAAACTATCTGACTCGGTCATTTTGGATTCTAATGCATGTTCATCATTCCTATCAGTCCACAAAGCAAAATGTGAATTTTCCTTCAGACTAACTGAAGCGATCCTTGCATCCCGAAAGGGCTGCAAGCATTTTTCCTTCGCAAACCGAAGACATGACTCTTTTGAAGCTTCAAGACAAGAAGCCATTTCTCGCTCTTCACATGCAGTCCTCTCTGCAAAATCTGCCGCAGTAGATCCAAAAAACATTTTCCACCATGGAGGTCTGCAATTGTTACTCGCATTGATTGAACAACCAACTCTTGCTCCAGCCTACCATGGAAGTTGCACATAAATGAGTTATAAATAGTTGTGTTTAATCCAATGAAGCAAATAAACAACACTAATAAGGTTATATACAATATTCCTTTAACTGCTAACAGCAACTGTTTCCAAAAGAGCCTACATTTTGCTAACCTGAATATTTTCTTTTGCATTTAAGCACAGCCATTTATCACAAAGAGCACAAAGTATCAGATGCCCAAGAAGCTAGTGGACGACTAGAGCCTCCTGGCCCTCCTCTTACAAGACATATTGGAAAATTCCAAACAGAAAGTAGTATAATAACTTCAGTTATGTTGAATTTATTTTTCAGAGAGTCCGTTGAATTTGACTACTCAATTCACCTAAAAGCTCTTTTCTCCCGGAGGGGAAAGGGTAACCATAAATATCAGGTATTCATGTACTATTCATATAAAATCTTAAGACTGGATGAAAGGTCTTAACTTCTCATAATTTTACTGGCAACAACCCAAGCCCAACAATCAGACAACTCATTAGAAGGAAACTTCTAATTACAAAGAAAGGTGCAGTTATATGAAAAGGATGAAAATTTTCTGCTATACATGTTTAGCAATAATAAATATATTTCTGCCAAAGAATTCATAAGGAGATAACACACAAAAGAAATGAAATGAAATTGTCCATAATTTTCTTTTGAGACGGATGAAATGTCCATAATTGTTGATTACATATTACGTTCTAAATAGGGTCTGTCAATAAAGAGATACTCTGTTCTGAATAGCCGTAGCATCAAACAGAAGGAGAACAAATTTGAATATCAAAATTTGAGTAGCTTCCTGAGGCTTAAGATTCAGAAGATCATGTATATGAAACAATTCACACAAAAGACAAACTAACCTTAATTGAGAACGTAATTATCATTATTTCAGTAACAAAACTGATACAAAAAAATGAGATTGTGGAGCAACTGTCAATCCTGGCTGCAAAATCTACGCAACCTGGAGCTGGTTTGTGCCCCTTTTTAATTTGTGCAGCTGCTTAACTTACTGCCTGGTAAAACTTGAGCCAGACAGCTCGGCCAGCTGCAACTATCAAATTAACATTTGAAAGCACATCTCTCCAAAATTAAACATTTTAAAGGACACTAGGGCATCTTCCTAAATTATGCAGCGATTACCCCATAAGGATAAACAAAAGCAATTTACAAAAAAGATCTCATATTTACTACAAACAGAACTGAAATTAGCCTTCTGCTTCAGAGGAATGTAAAATACTAACATTAACAGTGGCATTTTCCATCTAACAATGTTTGCATTGGTTATGTCCCCCAAGGATGTGTAAATAAACAATTGATTGAACAAAAGCAGCTGCATCTAGGTATCGCTGGCACCCAAAACGACATAATGATGCACACCAACCAGGAAAACACTTTTTCCAACCAGAAAACATCTCAGATTATCATAAAACTAGATGATGGAAAACTCACATAATAATCTGCGGGCGTAGTTGCGTTCATGTACAGATTAAAATCCACATTATACGAAAGAAAAACCAACAACTTGAATGAAATGAAACATAAAAAGAACTCTTTTTTTTCTCGGAGAAAGGGCTACTTAACGGTGTTCGTCAGATGTGGACTGATAGGAATGAAGAAAGTAGTAAGTAGGCTCCCAACCTCTTTTTTCTCGCACTCGAATGTTTTGTCAGAAATGAAGAAAAAAAAAGAAATGGATAATATTTTCAGTGGCCACCTCGCATTGCTGGACGACCTTCGCCTCGGTGGCGAGGAAGGCGGAGCGCCAGGCGGCCGCGTCCCGGAAGGCGAGGACAAAAGGTCCGGCGGAGGGGTCGTCGCCGTCGCCGGCGGGAACGGGACCTCGGAGGAGGGGAAGCGGGGGATCAAATGGGACAACAGTGGCCGCCGCCGAGAACTCCTCTGCCTCGCTCCCCCAAATCGCCTTTATTTGTTCCTCCTCATCGTTCATTAATTTGTTAGGGTTTACGGCAAGCTTTTGGATTGCCGTACGATAAAATCGTAAAAACCCCACAACGTTTATAATTTGGATCGTCTTTGGTTTGGGCTCAAATTTACATGTTTCATATCATGTTAAGGCCTTGAGAAGGGTCTTGCTCGATTGGGCCCATATGACACCCTGTGTGAGTTAATATTTTCTCTAATACTTTTTAATTAGTTTTTATATATAATTTTAAATTATAAATTTAAATTTTTAATTTCTGAAATTTTGATTTTTCACTTTATCCAATTGTATTATTAATCATAAATATTATTTTTACCTCACTTTCTTAATATAATAAATAATATTGAAAAAAAGATGAATTAAAGATAAAAATAATAATATTTGTTAATCTTGATCATGTCATTATTTCTGAAAAAAAATAATATTTTTCTTGTAATAGTGAAGGGTAAAAATAGATTTATATTTATTAAAAACTCAAAAAAAATTTTGATAAAATATAACGAAAGAACTCAATTGACAATCATGATAAGTTCCGAGACTAAATTTTATATTACAATTTAAGATTAAACACATTATAGTCAATGAGATTTTAGACGAAAATAACCCTACAATAACTAAAAATAATAATAAAATTGATGAAAGTATTTTTTTTAAATTATTTTCTACTTCTAATGTAATTAGGAAAATCTTAGTTAACGAAAAATATTTTTTGATTGAAGAAGCATTTGTATACAAGTTTTTAAAAAATTACCTTTTTCCTTTGGAAAAATATGGTAAGTCATAAATCAAGTTTTAATGAAAATATAGGGTTTTCATAATAACGAAAAAAAACATATGAAAAATTTTCAATTTGGACGATGACCCTATCTCGGATTCACCTATTTCAGAGCACCCACGATCACTTGTCCTGAAGCATTGACGATTACAAGTTGGTCGGGTGTGAGGTTGGATTGGAGTAATGGATTGTTCGATGATATGTGAGTGAGAGTTTATGGGGGAGAAGTGAATATAAGCAATCGGGTAAAGGATAATTTATTAACGGGTATGTGTAGTTACTAATGGGTAACTACTATTATGTGTTATTATTATTATTATTATTATTATTATTATTATTATTATTATTATTATTATTATCGTCATCATCATCATCATCATCATCACATGGAGAAGAGAGAAATTATGGATGTGGCAACCACATAATCAAGAAATCGGCTATCGACGGTAAAAAGACAATGTGTGCAAAATTTCTAAAGTTGGAGGATAATTTGATTACAAAACAAGTTTGAAGATTGCATAGGGATAATGGAAAACTTGGATGATAATTCTTGAAATTTATCCTTGGCTTTCTTTAAGCTCCGAACATTATTTTCGATCTATCTTGATTGCATGTAATAGTTGCTTTGATTCTGAATTCTTGACGCAGCATAAGAGTTAATTTGATGCATGCAGCGAATGACCAAATGTGCAGAACTAAGTTTTGTAACCATTGACAAATCATAAAACTACACAAACTTGAAATCAACAACTAGGTAACATGCTCGCGTTATGCACAACTTAAATAATTTTCAAGATATTATGTAATATTATTGATCTTTTAATCCGAGTTTTTTCGTCTAATGATCTTATAGGTCTCCATCGGGCCAAATTCACTCGATGAACCCCATAATCGAAATAACGACTAGGTAGGATCCAACTTGATTTGATTTCGGAAGGTTCTAACAGGAACATAGCTCCCTCAAGGTTTGAGGCGGAGATTGTGTCGAATGACTGACATGGTGTTGTAGGATGAAGGACATTCCCGTGTCGAAGGACCAAGATGATGTGGTGGGTCGGAGGTAGTACCCTTGTTGAAGGATTGACACGGTGCTACGTTCAGACTGACGTTGCTGTGCACGACACTGGTCAGGTGAGCCTACCTATGGATGGTCGAGTTCATCGACTTTGTGTCGATGATCGACTAGTGGACGGTGAGAACTACACGGGGTGTGTAATCATGCACTGGTAGGTGAGGCTACCTATTGGTGGCCGAGTTCATCGACTATGTCGATGGTCGATTAGTGGACGACGAGAACTACTCAGGATGCGTAGATAACACACACGTCAGGAGTGCAGTAAGGTGGTGGCTCACGGTAAGCGGACACCGAGGCCGATCCGATCCGGCTCCGGAAGGAGGAGCACATCAGAATTCCAGGGCGAGGGGGGTTGAAGGTGTGTGACATTAGTGAGAGGTCGCCGCAAGACACCAACTACTCGAAGGACTGTATAGTTCCCCCTCTAGTGAAGACCAGATTGAGGACTCATTGAATGACAAGTTCCTCTCTAATTTTGAAGTGATATCAGGATTAGGGAGGAGTATGTTGGAAATTAATCCCGCCATAGAATTTATTAGGATTAAAATTTTAGTTGGATTAGGATATTAGATTAAGTTGGATTATAGTTAATTTCTATCCTCTACTCAAAGTTAAACTCATGTGCTATAAAAATGTCTTTGTTACTCAATAAAATTAAGTTCTCACATTGAGTTTTTCTTCGGTTAGTTTCTCCCCTATTTTATTCATTAGTTCCTCTATTTTCTTCCTCTCTTCACGTGCTTTGTAACCTAGATCGAAGATAGCATGTAATGCAGCAAATAGAATATTAAATAAAAAATTATTTCAAATATATAAAATAAATATAAGAGCTAAACTATATAAGGATTAAAGAATATATNTATATATATATATAGGAGAAGTCGAAGATGACAAGTGACAAATTCTCACGAAGTCACACGATATGATAATATAGTATGAAAATTATTTGTTTGTAACAAAACTTTTCAGTTAGAATCATAAAATATAATTATTATCTCGATATAACAAAAAGATAATTATAAGAACTTAAAAAGTAGTTAGTAATGAATATATTTTTTATTTTATTATTTAACTATTTCATATTTACACATGTAAATAGATGAGGATTGATTGTGGCATTCACATCATTTCATTCTCATCTTTTATTAGAATTTGGAAGGAAAAGAATATTAGGGGCTTCAAATGTAGTCCTAAATAGCAAAAAATAATTTAAAATGAAGATTTTCTATATAAAATTATAAAAAATTAATTATTATTTTGATGTATAAATAAGACTATCATAAGTTCTCCAACAAATAGTTAATAAATAATATTTTTATTCTATATTTATTTCTATAAATACAAGAGGTATGAAGTGTGTTGTTTCACTTCATCATAATCTCATCCTTGTTAAGAGAAAGAGAATGTGAGAGTTTCAAATACTGTCCTAAAAAAATTAAAATAATTAAATAATAGATGGATTATACTATTTGAATCATCTCAGTCAGCATAGGAATGCAATCCTAAATAAAACAATAAAAACTAAAATATTATTATAAAAAATCTAAATTTTCGTATATAATAATGGTAAAATCATATGTATACATACATATATATATATATAAGTTGAAGATGACAAGTGACACGCTCTTGTAAAGTTTTTCAAATTATTTTATATAATATACCTATTATATGCATTCTATAGATAATGTAATTAGAAGATAAATAGGCATATTTATTATTTGTATTTAGTCTCACGTTTAAAGTTTGTGATATAAAAAAATGAATAATGGCTATAAAAGGGGATGCCATGTAATATTTTAAACTGACTCACGTTACTCAGGAAGCACAAAATATTTTAAAAAATAAAAAAAATCTAATAGTAAATATCATGTCAGTTTATGTTAATAGTTTTTTTTGTGAAGTCAATAAATATATAATATGACAAAAAATCAGTTAATGAATAATATCTGATTTATTTTATTATTTTAAATATTCTACGTCTATACTTTTAAATAGATGAGTGGGTGAAGTTTTGTAATGTACAATTTGCACCATCTCAAGAAAATATTATTCTAAATAATAAATCCCTAATTTTATTTTTAATAGATTGATGTGAAGTTTATAATGAGAGAAATTAAAGACAAATTAGGAAGAAAAAAATATAAAAATTATTTTAAAAAATCTAAATTAAATTAGAAAATTTCACATGTAATTATTAGTATAAAAAGTAATCTAAATGATTAATTTATCAAAGATATAATAATTATATAAAATAATTCTAGCCCAAGTAAATTAAGAAATTTTGGCACATAGAATTGTGATAATATAAGTCTAAGATGACAAGCTCTTATGAAGTTTTTCAAATTCTTTTTTTATACTATACTTATTATACAAATTCTATAAATAATATAGCAATAAGATAAATATGTATATTCATTAGTTATTTTTAGTTTCACATTTGAAGTTTACGATATAAAGAATAGGATAATCACTATAAAAGATGGATGTCATGTTACATGGCATGCTCAAAACATTTGAAAAGTAAAAAAATCTAATAATAAATAACATATCATTTTATGTGATGTTGAGAAATATGAATTTAGACGGATCAACCTAGGGAAAAATGTGGTCAAATATTATATATATAATGATATACAAATATATTTTTATTGTATTTTTATATAAATCACTAAAAAAGACATCATCAAAGTTAAGTGTGTAACTAAACTAAATTATAATCATAAGTCACAATTAATAAAAAATAATAAAATGTAAGTAATAAAAACGTATATTAAAAGAAAAAAAAGATAATTTTGAGAAGTAGTATCTCCACCATGTATATGTTATGATAATAGGATTATAAAATAAATATTTTAATAAATATGATATTAAGCATAAAAAAATATAGTTAGCCATAATAATATATTTAGAATCAATATATATATATATATATATATAACTATCTAAATAAGGGGGCATTTCTCTCTCGATAATCTTTGTAGATTATTAATAATCTAAACTTAAAATTACTTGAGCCCATCATATTATCCAAAAGTTTAAGTGTTGGTATAATATATTTTAAAATACATTTATAACTTACAATATGAAAAGAGAGAATAATGACTTTACACATAATTAATATGACACTAATTAGAAATCTAGATTATACTAAAATAAAATAGCAAGCAAAAAAAAAAGTCGTCACATTTTACATATAATATATTAGTAAAATAAATGACAAAAAAATAATTTGTTTAACTACAAAATAATATTTTTTTATGTTATTCATTATAGAAGAAATAATAATATATAGGATCTTTTATGTTATTTTTTTATAGCAACAATAATGATACATAATTTCTAGCATATAATAGGTGATAAAAAATTAGTACATTAATGCTAAACAATATAAAATCATGTGTTATGTACATTGCATATTATATATTTTTCTATCTACTAAATATTATTCATTTTTATTTTTTGAAACTATATGACCAAATTTATAATTTATAATTTTATTTTTTCAAAGAGAATATTTTTTATGAAATTCTTCGCGCATCGCACTGCATCATACTAGTATATAATAAGATTAAAAATTATTTTGAACCATAAATTTTACTGAAAAATCCATAGATCTTTGAACTATGTCGCTTCGGCGGAAGAATCAGCAGCATCCCAAGCCGGGACGTTTGGGAGAATGCTTGGCCTCTTATTCACACGGGATTCCACGTGCCCCGTACTAAGCGGTTGGCTATGGCCCTTCTATATAATATCCTTTTCCCGACTAGGTAGGTTAGTGTTCTGTGGGAAAAAAGAATTAGGGTCATAACAAACATTTTCCATGAATTCTACCAAAAAGATGTGATTGGAGAAAATACAACTAACGAATTTCGTTCTGATCACTAGGAAGTCAAACCTGCCATTTTCTTCATTTTTTCCTCCATTTCCTATCTTTTAGCTTTCTATTCTTTCAAGTTAACATTTCTTTTCTGAGTTTAATAAAAATGCTATTTATTTAAGTAGATAACACTAATATCTCCTTAATCATAAGATATTAAATCTATGATAAATAAAAAGATATTTAGAAGAGAAAAAAATTAATATCCTAGAGTTGAAAAAAATTCTTATTTTAAAACTAAAAGGTCTAGTCAATTTTTTTATCATCACTGAATTTAAGTAAACACAAAATGAGAATTTATCTTATTAATCCTTTATTATTTTAAAACTATTCGGAACTATATAGGAATCAATTGGAGTTAAACTTGGAATATAATAGGGTCTTTCTAAGGTCCCATATTTTTTTCATACTTAATTCCTAAAATATAAACTTACAAATTTTAGTCTCTAAATTTATCATAATTTTCATTCATATTCTTTGGTTCCGTCCAAATAGCTATTAAACAATTTATTTTTTAATAATAATAAAATATCAATTTTTATCTTTATTTTTTAAATGTAAAAATATTTTAAAAATTCACAACATGATCACAATTTTTATAATTATTAAAAATTATTTTTAACTATTAGTTTTACACTTGCTTCGTTATTTTTTTAATTTGTAAAATACTTTTATCGTAGGATGAAAATGATAATTAAAAAAGTTTAGTTCACAAAATTTTGAATGAAATCAATGAAAGGATTAAATGATAAATAATGAATAATAAGTTTAGAGATTAAAATTGGTAAGTATATAATTTGAATTTGCACAAGGCAATCCTGAGGAGGGCAGATGAGATAATTCATACGACAAAAATATAAAGTATCAATTATTATTTTATTAAGTGATTGCTCACAAAAGAAAACGATGTTTTGACTTCTTAATTTGAACTAATTCCTATTGCAATTATGAGCATAGTTGTTATATATAATTGCGAGTATGACCGTGATACTTTTATCATGGATTCATGGGGTGGAGTTGACTTCTTTTGCTTCCCCAAGTTGTTTTTTTATTTGCTTTTTTAAGATATGTTTATATTGAAAAAAACTGAGGATAATAAAAGGAAGGATAAAATTAATATTATTTGCATAACATTTTTTATGAAAATTAAAAAAAAAATATTTAAATCTAACGAAGGATAAACACATTAATCTGGACTTCTTGTAATAATTCGGATCATTAAAACTTTATGTTGCCGCGTAAACTTGTAAATTGATGAAGTAATGATCTTGTAGGAAATCTCATATTTTATACACTTTTATATTCTGAATACTTTCATTAACTTCATGTTGCCATTTCGAAACATTAATTAATTTGAAACAACTCTTTTGAATTTAAGCTGTCAATGGGTCTCGTTCAAATTTGCTCGGTTTTAATGGAAGAATAATAATTTTATTTTTTATGGTACTTTTAAGGTTTCTTTTTCAATATCTTATTCTAGCATGCCTCCAATTTTTCCTTAATTGTTTCACTGGAAATAAATTACAAGAACTTTTTTTAATATTTATTTTAAAAGTTTTTCTTGATTTTTTCACTAGAGTTATAATATTTTTTTCATGATAGAAAAATGAAATGACCATAGACTTTTATGGTCATTCTATCAGGTATAAACTGATAAATTGTCTGAAGATTTTTTCTCGATGATAATTGCATAATACTTTTAATTTTTCAAGTGAGTAACCGAATAAAAACTCACTTAATTTACCGAAAAAAAATTGAGTGACGTGCCGTTACCTGATTATGAATTGTTAAAAAAATGCAAATTACTTTTCGCATATTTTCTATTTCTATAATATGACTACTCATTAAGAAAAAATCCAAAGATAAATGAGATCCTTGTGATGGAATTCGTAGGGATGATATTAGGGAATATATGGGGTTCAAGTTGGTCGTCGCGTGTCGCACGCGTTTGCTTCTTTTGTTTGTATATATTATTGTATTACAAAAGAAATAATAATATAATAAAAAATGGACATGTGGAAGGAGGCCTCCCACTAAATATTTTTCCCTCCTTAACAAAACAAAGACAAACGTGCGTGTCTAGAATAAAATAATCATAAAATTTTAATGACAAAACGGTATGATCCTTTCACTTCCCCCACCGTGTCGGTGCCCGTGTCCTTTGTTTTTTTTTGAAACATGAGATTATCATTTTACGATGTATATTTTTATAGGAATTTCAAATTCAAATTTATTGTTTTTGTGTATTAATTTAAAAGAACTTTTATCATATAAATTAAATATTGCTTTTACTTTACTAGTTCAACTTTTGAAAAAGTTAAAATTGATTACAAGGTTAAAAACTAATGGCAATTTTTTTAAATTTAAAATATAAATTATTACTTTATTTAGTTTCAAATATGGAAGTTTGCCTATTTATGAATTAATCAGACCTGGGTTCGTATTAATTTATTTCATGAAAAATATATCTTTTCTACGATATATTTTATGTATAATATAAGGATTCCGTGGATGCTTAATATTTGGATAGTGCGTGGTTCACGTGCTTTATGGCCTTCAAATAAAATAAATAAATAAATAATGAAAAATATTTTTTGCTTTAACAAAAATGGCATACAAGTATATACAACTTTAGGAACATGTTTTCCTTTTCTTAGGAAAAACATTTAGGTCATACTAGAAAGATAATTTATAAAGTTAAACCTAATTTTATACAACAAATATTAGAAAATGTTCTAAAAAAATTATTTTGCTCTAGAACTTATTTCCAGCCAAATAAACAACAGTATAAAATATTTTTTACTATTTTTTGCATTCTTCACTCACAGGATTAATTATCAGACTATTGATACGAATAATATCTATACATTCTCTCATTTCTATTCAAATATATATATATATATATATATATATATATATATATATATGTATTTCACTACCCTTTATCATCCTTTCCTTTTCACCTTTCTTTATCCACTCTTTCGTCCAAACAAAATTTAAGTACGACTTCTATTTGGAATATTCATTGGAATCTTGTTGAAATTAGATTTTTTGAAGTTTCTTTTTGTATTCAGGTCAATCAATATTTGAGACTAATAATATCTTACTGATTTGATTAAAAAAAAGTGTACTAAATTTTAAATTTTTTAATTCAAATTTGAAGCTAGTAACTTTCCTTTCTCCTCTAAAAGTTAGAAGACTGAGACCTTAGTTTGTTAACTTAGTTAGAAGTTGGCTTAGTTAATCAAAGCAGATTTACTTTTAAATTGAGGAATAAAAATATTAATAGTCCTAAGTTTTAAAACAAACAGGGATTGGGAGTGGAGAAGAGATGACAAAATCTCTAAGCTTCGAGGATCCTCGCGACGATTTTCCGTTCGAGACCTTGAATTCGAAATTTTTTGTTCCCGCAAGGATAGAGGATGGGATAATTTCTTTCCTTATTCCTAGGAGATGAGATTAATTAGAAAATTATTTCACCCTACGAGGATCGTCACCATAAATATATTAATATCTTTTTAATTATTATTAAATAGGTAGATAAATATCCATTAGCGCATCTCACTATTATTAAATTTTTATAAGTAAATATTTTAAAATAAATAATTAAAATATTTATCATACTTATTAATTTAACAAAATTATTATTACTTTCGAGTACTAGTGATCCCCGTAGGAATCAGAATCGGGGTCGGGGTCAAGGATGGGATGTGGGACAAGGGTCGGTGGCAAGGTTAGAATGGTATACTCCTTGCCTTGCCTTGCCCCGCTCAGTGATAAGTATCAAGTTTAAATTTCTTTTGTACACAAAATATTATCGTTGTAAACTTCATATGTCATAGGTCGGTAAATGATATGGGATGCTACAAATTAATCATGACAAAATCTCGAATATTATGGTGATAATGGGAAACGAGGCGTCAGCAGTCATTCACTTTTTGGAATAAGTTTTATCCTTGGGTCTAAACACTGGGGCAATAAAAAAATTATCTAAATGTTTGTTCCAAAAGATTCAATTGTTATTTGTAATATCTACAATTTGTGATTTCTTAGGCTAAACAAATGAAATTATTTGTCTACATATATTTTTATTTCAAGCATGTATTACAAATGTTTGTTCATCCTCTTAATTAAGAAATATTATTCGAATAATAATATTTGATTTAATTGACTAGTAAGTTCAATTTGAACTGAATTTTTTTTTGTCTAATGTCATTTTAACTTGAGTTCCTAACCGAATAGATGGTAACCTTTTCATGATTATTACAGAAACAATATCCTAACTTTTCTTTTCACTAGTTGCAGTACCCACAAAAAAAAAAAAATCCATCCATGGGCAGCTATTTTTTTCTATAAAGAATAAGAATATTCTAATAAGAACAAGTAGCAATTAAAATAAAGCATTAATAAATTGATATACAAAAAATGTGTGAACATGCAGCTTCTCAAGCCATGTATAATAATTAATTAATTAATCTGGAAAATGACACGTGAAACAAGTGGCCATTTGCGTGTTTTAAATAGACATCTTCGTCTCCTTTCCAGCCACTCTCCCACTCCCTCTCCATCTCCATTCCTTTCCACTCCTTTCTCTCTCCCTTCTCCACTCCTCAATTCACCATGCTTCCACGATCCAGGAGCATATTCCACATAGAGGAATCTGCATGCAGCAGCAGCAGCAGTATCAGCAGCAGAGCTCAAGCCACTGCCATTAACCCCTCAAATGGAGCCATCACCACCAGCAGCAGCAGATCGGAATCAGCAACCTGCAGCAGCTCCAAGAGAACAGCATCAAACGACAGTCACCTCGTAGGCCTTCAACTTTTGATCATGCAGCGCTGCTCCTCCGAGCAACAAGGAGCCCATCTGGTCACCAAGCACAGCATCAAGCCCCGGGGTGCTCCTCCTCAACTGGGCTTCTTGAAAACCTGTCACCTCTGCAACAAGGAGCTGAAGCCACAGATGGACATATATGTCTACAGGTAATTAATTTGTAGTGTACTCTCTCTCTCTCTCTCTCTCTATATATATATATATTGTATGAAGTCATACATATATAAGATTGTTAAGCTAATTAGCATGATATTTGGGTCAGATGCTTCATGCAAATATTGATGGATCATAATTATACCAATCCCTTGAGATATAAATGCAAAAATAACATTATTTTTGGTTTTTTATGTCTATGGCATCTTTTGAGCTTATTTGAGATATAATTACTGATTTGAGTTGGTTGTTTTTATTGATAATATCTTGAATTTTAACCCAGTGGAAATCCATATGACACCCTGCGTATTACAGCCGTCAAATATTTGGTCTCTGTATCTTGTATCATCTACTGTTTTACCACATCAAAGAAAGAACTCCAGCCGCCGCCCGAGGACGTAGCCCAATTAAGGGTGAACCTCGTAAATCCGTGTGTCTTCTGTATATGTGATTTTCTCTCTCTCGTCAATTTTCATAACAGTTTTGGACCTTCAAATTGTTATTTAAAGAATTCAACCTCATGCTATCATAAAACAATTCTCGGTGTTGAGATAATTTTTTAAAAATACAATTTCCTACTATCATATATTAATCAATGTTTAAAGTTATATATTAACAAAGTAAACATCAACTTGGAGGGTTTATTCATGATCAATAAAACAAGAAATTAGCAGTTAGAGTCAGTAATGGCATTCATCCTTTCATATGAGATAGCATGACTATGACTCCAAGATTAATTATTTCCATGAAATGTAATCAATTGTTATGCAATTAGGAAATAAACAAATTGCCCAAGTTGATTACTTTCTGATTCGGATTCAACTAGTGGGCAAAGGTTTAAATAATAATTAATTCATCACTTGTGAAATAAAAGAGTATTTGGGGTAATCATGACCTTATATTCTTTTACTTGTGAGCATTTACTTGTGCGTTTATTTGAAACAAAATAATTTTGAACTGTACTATTCCTATCAAATATTTATTTGCTTCTATCTGATTGTCCGTTCAAATAATAAGCCTAAAAATATAACTCAGCTTGAATAATTTTTTCAGGATTATACAAAAATATTTTTTTTTCAAAAAAAAATCACTGAATGTTTTCTTCCCAAAGATCAAATATAGAGAAACAGGAAACTGAAAAGTAATTTTCATTAAACAAAGAAAATCGAATTCCTGTCTTATATGTAATTTATAATTACTTATGTAATATTAGAAAAGATATGTTACGTTTGATATCAAAGGGCATTTGGTCTAGTGGTATGATTCTCGCTTAGGGTGCGAGAGGTCCCGAGTTCAATTCTCGGAATGCTCCTCCATTTTTTTTATTGTTCTGATTTTTCCGTTTTGGGCTAATAATGGATTTTCTCTTTCGGTTGCTAGCCCAAGTTAGAGCCCAATATAATGGCCTTGCTGACTTGTGAAAGCCCATCACTTTTCACTTTTTATTCATTTGCATTAGAAACTAAACTATTCTCTGTGCAATGTCTTGTTTTTAACGAGGATGAAAATTTGCAGAGGGACAACAGAAAAAATATATATGAAAATCAAGAAAGGAGCGAAAAAATAATGATGGAACAATTAAAATTATTTTAGAATGTAAATTTTTTATAAGAAAAATAATATTTTTAAATTGTTTTTTAATAACAAATGTGCATGAAAATCAAGAAAGGAGCGAAAAAATAATGATGGAACAATTAAAATTATTTTAGAATGTAATTTTTTTATAAGAAAAATAATATTTTTAAATTGTTTTTTAATAACAAATGTGCTATTAATATATTTTATATGATACCATTTTTCATTTATTAAGAATATAAATATAAAGATATTGCTCTTCTTATCGGCTTAAGCTTTTAGGATTGTTGGTAGCACATCTAATTTCACATGATATCAGAGCTAGAGGCATATTAAAAATTAATTTCCTCCCTTAGTTGTTCACGTGTTGAGCTTTGTGCTAGATCAAAGTTGTCGGCGGCCCACACATGAGAGGGAGTGTTAAAAATATAAATATAAAGATGTTGCTCTTTCTATCGCCTTAAGCTTTTAGAATTGTCGATATCCCATCTAATTTCACATTATTATTAAAATTATATTATAAAAGATATTACTTTGAAACTGTTGTTTTAGCCGGTTAAACTATCTAACTGTGACTCAATCGCCAATTGTTCTTCGTCGACTTTCTCTTGCCCTTGCGAAAATTGGATTTGGGTCGTTTGTACACGATTTTACAATTTTTTCTACCTGTCCAAATCACTGCAACTCGAATCAACCCAAAGAAAAAAAATCATTTATTTTCTTAACACGACCTTTAATACAATAAGAAATAAAATGGTAAAAAAATTATGAAGCACTCAACATCTCGTTTAATTTTGTTCCGCATGAGAAGCACGAGTTAGCTTAACTAGGTGATAAACAATATATTCAATTAATAGTTGAATAATTAATTAATATATAATTATAACGTCCTCAATTTTTTTGACTTAATTTTTAATCGATTGACTGATCAATAATAAGGTCACATAATGTAGAAGCAATAACTTAAAAATAAAATTCTTTGAAATAAGTTTAACCAAGATAAAATAATGTATTACATTATTTCAATAATGAAAAGATATAAATTAATATAATAATCATGATTCATGTCAGACTTCTATCATGTGCAAGCTTTTATATCATAAATACCTGCATAATCAGTGCCACCGTCTATTCATTGTGTTCATCGCATGCAGGATAAAAAATAGGAAAGACAATTCTCTTATGAACGAGAAGTCTAATATATAAAGAAAATAATAGAAAAACTCATATATTTAGAAACATAATAAAGATATTAAACTTATTAGATCACTTTGTCTTTACTTTACCTTTTTCATCCATTTACCTTTCAATATTTTCTTCTTTACAATACTTTTAATTATTCAATTGTGAAAATCTCAATTGGATTGTTAATTACACAATGTTCAATATGTTCAAGCTTAATTCAATTCTTTTTACTGAGGATCTATTATCATTTTTTATTATACTATTGTCCTAAGTTGTTCAATTATCATAACAAATTACTTAGTGAGCCTTTAACAATCATGAAGGTCATTGATTTTGATATTGGTGCTCTTGAAGACTAGTTATGCCTAAAATTCAATAATCTCTCAATTGTTCTAAAACGAAAATCTTTTAATCCATTGTCTTCGAAGAGACCTAATTATTTTCGGAGGAACCAAATTGAATCAATAGAATCTGTTTACAGTTGTTCCTGAAGAAATTCATAGATATTTGTTCTTAAAGAAACCCAATTATTCTCAAAGGAATTCAATTACCTTAAGTATGAGGTCTCTTTCATCGAGAATTAAATCATCATCTTCTTGTCAAATTCAATCACATGCAACGTTCTTTTTAAATCCTATTATAATAAAAATCTAGATTTTATGATTCATGCAACAATAAATACTTTACACAATAATAATGATAATCCAATAATCTCTTTTCTGTCATCAACAACACGACCCGTGCATGAAACAAACATGATATGTTTCTTGAGACAACATGGTCAGTTTTTCATATTTTCTTCTGTCGAATTACGACTCGTGATCATGTCCATTTTTCGTGGTAGTCATTCGTTATGTTTAGTAGCCCACGGTTTGGGTTGAAGACGACCTGTTGGCGCCTGCTTAGGACACAACCCGTGGTGCGGCAACACGGTTCGTGTCGATTCTATTGTTTTAAATCCTACCACGACAACATGGTCAATTTTTCATATTTTCTTCTGACGAAATATGACCCGTGATCATGGTCCATTTTTCGTGGTAGTCATTCGTTATGTAGCCTACGGTCTGGGTTGAAGGCGACCCGCTGGTGCCTGCTTCGGACACGACCCGTGTTGTGGCAACACGGTTCGTGTCGATTCTATTGTTTTAAATCCTACCACAACGGATTCAAAGTGATTCTGTCTGCATCTCGATTCATAGCTGAACCGGCCAATGACGTGGTCCATGTCCGAGTGAGGGGATTCATTTTTCATTGATAGGGTTTGCATCCATCACCATTGTCCGAGCAACACGGTCCGCGCCTGCAAATTTCACAGTCCATGTCCTTGGAGTTGATTCCCTCGTTCTTGCTCTAAAACTATTTGCAAAACATGACCTGTTCAAGGTGCAACATGGTCCATTTTCTATCTCCAATGTGGTGGCTCCAGAAATTGCGATCCGTGTCCATGTGACACGGTCTGTTCACAAGTTAGGATTTTGATGTGTCGACCCCATTCTCAATCTGTTAGACACGGTCTGCAACATGAGGTGATGTGGCCGGTGTCCTTGTTCCATTATCGTCATGGAAACACGACCCACATTTGACAAACGTGGCCATTCCCGTGAGCGAATGCAGACCGCATTTATCAAGACACAACACATGCTCGACCATCATGAATTAAGGTAATGACTATCTACAGTACTTATTCTATCATATAGAACTCGAAATCATGATTACTTTTCATCTACTTCCTTTATACCATCTCATACATATGATAAATCTATTATTTCCTAATTACATACCTGATCTTGTCATTAATCTTTCTTCTTGATTTGTATTCCTCAATCCTCACGTGTCATCACAAGACACACACACACACATGTGTGTGTGTGTAAGAGAGAGAGAGAGAGAGAGAGAGAGAGAGAGAGAGAGAGAGAGA
>LTAE01004228.1:0-23258 GCA_001647135.1 Pontederia paniculata | reverse complement strand
ATATATATATATAGTAGTCTGTTGAACATAGTGTGTGATGATCGTACCTAGTGTGTATGTGAGGGATGTGCACATGATGGAAGGCATTGGCTGCTGGCTTGGATGAGGTTGTTGAGCACTTGCCCTCAATTTTTATTTCCACGTCCCTCAATTTTTTTTTTCCTATTTTTACCATAGAAAACTTTTTTTTGTTTTGTTGGAAGCATTTCTAAACGAAATTCATTGAGAAGAAAAAGAAAACAAAAATAAAAGGTGATTGGATTGATGAGAAAATAGAATCATGGATCACGATCAGTGATTTTATTGATTTTGAAAAAACAGCATTATGGGTTCAATTCTTCAACTTATAGGAAAAAGATTAATCAAATTCTATTGAGTTCGACTCATTGTGTTCATTTATCGAATCAAGGGATAGAATTGATTATATAATCAGGAATTTAATTAGTTGATTTATTAGTGAACAAAGAAAATATTATCTATACGACAAACTACTATGTTCCTTTTATTACGGTATTTTCAAAAAAGTTCTTAGATGACAAGTCTAAAGATTATCTTATTGATGAGGGAATAGTGCTTTTTAGCTTTACTTGAAATAGGGCGTTAAGTTTTGTCTCACTAATGCCTTCCCTTTTTTTGTTAACGTTCTGTTTTTTCGATGGGGAAAGTTTCGCTCTCCCGTCTAATTGTATAGTTATAAACGACCTATCCATATATATGACCTTGAACCAATGGGAAGCCGACCTCCATTTCTTCTCATTTGAATATATACTAGTGTAACGAGTTATATATACGAGGAAGGGTATTAAAATATACTAAAGTTCCGTTGATTTTGATGAAATTATTTTTTAAAAAAAATTCACATTTCTTTCATATTTGATAGCAAAAAAAAGTTAGTCAATCAAAAAATACTTTGCTTACAATTTTATAAAAAAAAGTATACATTTTAGAAAAAGTATTTTTTCTCTTACAAAGTTTTTTATTTACATCTACAAATCACTTTCTTTCATATTTATTATTCATCTACCAAATGCATGAAAATAAATTATTTTTCAAAAAATCACTTTCTTAAAAATTTATTTTCCTTATGAATTTATTTTCGTCAAAATAAATCGAACATAAGTCCTCATTAAATTACAGAACTAGGGGCCGTTTGGCGCATTCCCAGTTTTTATTAACCGGTAATTTAGATCACCACTAAAATAGATTATCACTTTATAAATTACCGATAATATTATATCATAGTGTTTGGTAAGTAGCAATAACATAAATTATAATTTAAATTACGAAATAAAAATTACTAAAATACCCTTCAAAATTGATGAATTAAAATAAATATAAACAAAATAAAAAAAAATGAGTTATGTCAAAATGTGAGTTTATATTATCAATCGTAAAATAATTAAAAATTTAGAAGATAATGTTGAATATTATTATTTTGTAATAAAATGTAAATATTTTTAAAGTTTGGTTGTAGGGAAAATTTTGTCAAAATACATGTTATCTTACTGGTAATCTGAAAAGACACCTCCCATGGGTGCTATCTTCATTACCAGGAAGATGGTAATTTAGATTACCAGAGAAGTCAAAATTAGCGGTAATTCGTTGCAGTCAAACGTGGTAATATAGTGGGCCCTGGAGATTTTAAATTAAATAGCCGATAATCTATCTAGATTACCTCATACCAAACGTTAGTGTTTTTGGATTAGAATTAGTGCGTGTGACAATGATGTTATGGTTCAAATATTTTTGCTGCAATTTAGGAGTCGTCTAATTGGTAATTATCTAAAACACAAACAGAAAACAATAAAATTAAATAAATTTATTAAAACAATCATATAAATTAAAAAATAAAGTATAATATTATACTGCTTTCATTTAACATATAATTATATTAATATATAACAGACATACATAAGTAATTATATTACAATAATTCAAGGTTAAACAAATTAAATAATAGGAAAATAGTGAAGAATATTAATGAAATAATTCTAATTATATGTGTTTTGGAAATATATAATCACTAAATAGTAATAATAATACAATAATTTATTTAATTTTTAGTTAAATATTTACTTTCTTACTTAACTATTCAAAAATATTGTTTTAAAAAGGGAAGCTCCATTCATTTCCAATTGCCAAGAAAATTACGGATCTATTTATTTGGAAAACATTTTTAAAAAAAAATAAAATCTAGAAAACTAGTTCATTTTCGTGTATTTAATAAATAGTTTGAAATATAGGAAAATTGATCATAAGAGAGAAAAATGAATTTATTTTTCTACTTTTTAACCTACTTTTCTCGTCAGTAAGAAATTATTTTTCTGTTGATCGTGTTTCTTATGACTACCAAATAATTAAAGAACAATGTTTAAAAATCAATCGAGTCGATAAGTCACGGTTGAACTGATTATTTGTTTAAGATTGGTTCAACCCGTTTTTTTATTTAATAAATAAATATTAATTTTATTTTATGAATACATCACTGATATAATTAGTAAATTTTGTTAACGTAAAATCATAATTATAATTTTTTTCTCATTCCTTTTATAATTCTCTTCTCATTTCTTATTCGTTTAGCTTATTTCCTTTTATTTTCAAGTTTCATACCCTTAATCTTTTTTTCCTTTTAGCCGTTTAATTTCTTTCATTTTTAATGTTTGCTATTCCATATGTTTTTTATTTTTTTTGGTAGGTTATTACCTATTTTATATGCTTTTTTTTCTTAGAAAATAAACAATCAGAATTGAATGTGTTTTACTCGGTTTTTTGTCATCTCGAAACTGACCAAACCAAACACTAGTTTAGAAACATTGGAAAGTGGATGAATTCTTTTAGTATTTCTATGGTGTTCATCGGATCGGTTCAACCCGATGAATCAGACCAATCGAACTGATCCAATTATGTTTGGATCATTTTGAATCTAATCGGATCGAAAACTATTCGATCTGACCAAAATCAAATCATCTACGGGTCGAATACGGATTTGAATTGTACAACTCGAGTTAATCTAAATCGACCCAATGATCTGAGCCAATTTTTTTGTATTCATATGATATATTGAGCCGATTTATTGATTTATGAAAATATTTATGTTCACTTTCAATTTTGGAGATATATAAGATAATTAAGTTATAGAATATTATCATAGTTACCTTTTAAACAATATTTTCGTATCATAAGGCAACTAATTTAATATTTCCATTTCAGTCAAGATCTTGCTTATTTTGAAAGACAAAAATTGTGATCTTATAGTAGATATATATTTGATAAGTATTTTATTGGAGATCACTCGTATCACGGTGTATCAGCATGCCAACAAAACATCCTAACTACCGCAAGTATCACACGGAAACTATCTGAAAGCTGAAAGCTATATCTGAAATAATAGACCATAACAAACCAGAAGATAATAAACCAATATATAGTTTAGATATCTTCTGATATGTTAATTCTTTCTCTGATGACTTTTGTAACAAATTAGATTAGATTTTCCTGCTGACAACACTATGTAATATGTATAAATACATTGATAATGAATACAATTTTTGGTGTGGTTTTTCTTCCCATCACAAAAAAATAATTCTATTCCAGAATTATTTTACATGGTATCAGAGCTCGATTCAGAGACCTATTTGTTTCTTCTTTGAAATCACCATTTATCATTTTTCAATGGCGTCTTCATCGAAAAATCAATCAATTGTTTATTCCCTAAACTCATCTGATTCACCAGGCAATGCTCTTATCTCATGCAAATTAAATGGCATGAACTACCTCACATGGTCAAGGGTCATGCGTAATTCTCTTCGCGCGAAGAACAAACTCGACTTCATTGATGGAACAGAAGCGTCCAGCTAAAGGTGATGCAGATGCCGAGCAATGGGATATTTGTAATTCCATGCTTATAGCTTGGATCTTCAATTCATTAGATAAAGAACTTCAATCCAGTGTTGCATATGCCGAAGATGTCAAAATACTCTGGGAGGATCTTAAAGAAAGATTCTCACAAGGTAATGAAACTAGAATTTATCAATTGAAATATGAGATATGTTTTTTAAAGCAGGAAGGAAGGACTCTTTCAGATTATTACTCCAAGTTGAGAGGACTATGGGATGAACTTGATAACTTCACCCAAGTACCAACTTGTGACACATGCAACGCTGCCACCACACATGCTGCGAGAGAAAGAGAAAAGGCCCATCAATTTCTCATGGGTCTTAACTTTGAAACCTTTAGTACAGTAAGATCGAATATTCTAAGTGTCGACCATCTTCCTTCTCTTGGAAAATATATTCACTTGCCATTCATGAGCAACAACAAAGAAAGGTTGCTCGTGAGTCCAAACTTGTGACTGCTGCTTTTCATGCAAAGAACACTGGAGGTTTTAAAGCAAAATGGGCACCTGGTAGTAAGCGGCCTACTTGTGATTATTGTGGAAGAGAAGGACACGTGAGAGCCACCTGCTTCCAATTAAATGGGTTTCCAGCTAATTGGGATCCATCCAGAAAGATTAAAAACAAGAGGCATGTGTCAACTAAGCAAGGTGAAGGGTTACCCACAATAAATATTGTGTCTGCCTCTGGCAATTCTGCACAAATTCCTGGTGCCCTCAATCATGCACAAGCATCATCAATAGGGATTAAATCTGCAATAGGGCTGACTGAAGCACAATTTCAGAAGTTGTTGAACATAAGAGGTTCAGATGAACCTGTCATTGAACCATTATCTGGTAACACTCTTATATCTTTAACTTCTAAGATTGACTAGATTTCAGATACAGGAGCCTCCATGCATATGACAAGTAAATGTGATCAATTTACTAGCTTTAATTCAACCTTTCATGCACAATCAATTCAGATACCAAATGGAACATGCATTCAAGCATCCAAGTCTGGATGCATTGATCTTGGAGGAGGAGTCATTCTTACAGATTGTCTTGTTAATACCTCAAATCACTTGCAATCTTATATATGTTGTCAAACTATGTTCTGACATGGGTTGCTATGCAACATTCTTCTCTTCTTTTTGTGTAATTCAGGACCTCACCACGAAGATGATGATTGGACTGGGTGAATTGAGGGGTGGTGTTTATCATCTGCGCAAAGTGGCACATAATGCTTCTGCTAATAAAGTTGTGATTCAAGAAGATTCAACTCTATGGCACAAACGACTTGGACATCCGCCTTGGAATATCAACTTGCGGGGCATTTCCTTTTCCTCTAATAAGAATAGAAAGCAATGTTATGATGTTTGTATTCAGGCCAAACAAACTCGACATCAATTTTATCATAGCAACAAAAAGCATATGATATTTTTCAGCTTATACATATTGACTTATGGGGCCCCTACAAAACCCTAGCTAGTTCATGGGCACATTACTTCTTAACAATAGTAGACGACCACAGTAGGGCTACATGGGTCTACTTGTTACGAGAAAAATCTGAATGTTACTCCACATTCATTAATTTTTACAATCTGGTTAAGAACCAGTTTGATAAGTCCATTAAAATGTACATAGTGATAATGGCACTAAAATTTTGTCTACCCAAATACAAACCTTCTTCCTCAAAAATAGCATCCTCCATCAAACGTCTTGCATCAACACTCCTCAACAAAATGGTAAAGTAGAGCGTAAGCATAGACACATCCTTAATGTTGCTCGAGCACTTCTTCTACAATCTTCATTACCTGTCACTTTTTGGGAAGAGGCCATTTCGATTGTTGTACATCTGATAAATTGCACTCCTACCAAGTTTCTGTCTGGTCGAAGCCCTTATGAAATTCTCTTTGGTAAATTATCCAATTATCATAATTTACGCATTTTTGGTTGTCTATGTTATGCACATGATAATTCTATTCACAAAGATAAATTCAAGACTCGTTCCAAGAAATGCATATTTGTGAGCTATCCCTATGGTAAAAAGGGATGGCGACTCTATGATCTCGACTCTAATGTCTTTTTAGTATCCAGAGATGTGCACTTTGTCGAAGAAACATTTCCTTATGCTGGCTTGCAATCTTTGTTTCCATCACAAAATGGGTCATCTCTTTATATTGATCATGTTGGAGTTCCAGTCTCCAATCCTAATGAGGGGGAGACTCAAACATGTTTGGAGGATACACAAGTAAATATGACATCACCAAGAATGTTAGCTTCTGATATGACAACAATTACTGATGCATCCACCTTTAATCCCACAAATCTGGACAATACAATTATTCAAAATTCTGATGTTCCTACAGTTCACTCACCTAGCAGACCTAAATGACAACGAAAAGCACCAGCTTATCTGGATCAATATGTGTGCCACACTGCGCTTGCTGATATCACCACTCTCGAAACAACTAGTCCTCTCACATTTTCTGGTATGATGTATCCTATTGCACACTATCTTGACTCAAATAAGTTTTCTCCATCCTATAAAGCATTCTTATCTACATTACATACTGATTGCGAACCTAGTTCCTTTAAGAAAGCTATGCAGGATGAGTACTGGCGTCAAGCTATGGCTGAGAAAATTAAAGCATTGGAGTTAAATAACACCTGGTCCTTACAACAATTGCCTTCTGGAAAACAAGCAATTGGTTGTAAACGGGTGTTTAAAATCAAAAGATATGCAGATGGCACGATCGAGCACTATAAAGCACGCCTTGTTGCAAAGGGCTACACTCAAATAGAAGGAATTGATTATCATGATACTTTCGCTCCAGTTGCTAAATTAGTCATAGTCCGATGTTTTCTTGCAATTGTAGTCTTTAAAAAATGGGAACTTCATCAACTTGATGTTCATAATGCTTTTCTCGATGGGGAACTTGATGAGGAGGTCTACATGTCATTACCTCCTGGTTTTCATTTGAAAAATTTTGGTCTTGTTTGTAAATTGCAGAAGTCTCTTTATGGTCTTAAACAGGCATCTCGCAATTGGTTTGCTAAATTCACTACAACACTTCTTCAATTTGGCTTCACTCAATATGTGGCTGATCACTCTCTCTTCACTTATTCTCATGGTGATATATATATGGTCATCCTCATCTACGTTGATGACTTAATCCTTGCAAGTAACAGCTCTGCTCATAGCAAATTGTTCAAAGATTATTTGCATAGCAATTTTCGGATTAAGGATCTTGGTCCTTTACGTTATTTTCTTGGTATTGAGATGGCTAAACAAAATTTTGGTATTTTCTTATGTCAACGAAAATATGCCTTGGGTATTCTCGATGAATGTGGGATGTTAGGATGCAAACCTTCCCTGACCCCTATGGAGTAGCAACATAAACTCTCTTATGAATCAGGAGATCTTATTTATGAACCAGGACGCTATCGTCGACTAATTGGGCGTCTAATCTACTTGATGATCACTCGTCCTGACTTAAGTTATCATATTCATATTTTGTCTCAATTTATGTAGTCCCCACGACAAGGTCATTGGGATACTACAATGCGAGTTTTGCGCTATTTAAAATGTTTACCTGGTCAAGGTGTTTTTCTCAAGCCATCTTCCCTAGTACTCACTGGTCACAGTGTTTCAGATTGGGCTAGTTGTCCGATAACGAGACAATTAGTTTCAAGTTATTTAATAATGCTTGGAGGATGTCCTATTAGTTGGAAATCCAAGAAGCAAAGCACTGTCTCACGTTCATCAGCAGAAGCCGAATATCGAGCATTGGTTTCAACAACCTATGAACTCCTATGGCTCTGTAGCCTTTTGTCTTCACTTGGTGTTTCACATCCAACTGCTATGCACATTTATTGTGATAATCAATCTGCTTTGCACATTCTTCGTAATCCAGTTTTTCATGAGCGCACCAAATATATAGAAATTGATTATCATTTTGTTCGGCATCATTACAAGTCTAAGGCTATTTCAGCATCATACATATCTTCCAAGATGCAACTTGCTGATTTATTTACAAAGGCGCTAGGACGAATTCAATTCAAGTTTCTTTGTCCAAGTTAGGCATTCAGAATCCTCATATGCCAACTTGAGGGGGAGTATTGGAGATTACTCGTATCACGATGTATCAGCATGCCAACAAAACATTCTAACTATTGCAAGTATCACACGGAAGCTATCTGAAAGCTGAAAGCTATATCTGAAATAACAGACCATAACAAACCAGAAGATAATAAACCAATATATAGTTTAGATATCTTTTGATATGTTAATTCTTTCTTTGATGACTTCTGTAACAAATTAGATTAGATTTTCCTGCTGACAACACTGTAATATGTATAAGTACATTGATAATGAATACAATTTCTGGTGTGGTTTTTCTTCCCATCATATAAATATAATTCTGTTCCAGAATTATTTTACATATTTAATGACTTATTTTTTTATTTTGCATCAACATAATATTCATTCATATATATATGTTGCAAAAAAATTAAAAAAATATTTAATTGAATGATCCGAAAATTCAAATTGAACTGATCTGATCCAATTAAGATCGGGTCGGTTCGAATTTGAAGAAAAAATTGAGTGTAACTCGACCCAACACTATCCGACTAATTTTGACCGGTAGGGTCGGATTTGAGTTTGAATCGGGTTAAACTTGATCCATGAACACCTCTATTTCTACCAAACAAACGGAAGATTGTGTTTATTTCGTTGGAACGAATTTTTGCATAAAACATTTATCATGAAAGATACGTTTTGAGGAAAAATACAGTCTTCTATTTGGTATACAACAAAAGTTAAATTAAAATTATTTATTAATTATATTACATATATATAATATAATATAATATAATATAAGAGAAGACTTCTAAGGAACCACATTTTCCCCTTTCGAAGAAGGGAAAACATTTTTCCCAACTTTCAACACAAGTTTTTGTCCTAAATAAAATTATTTTGTTTACCAGGAAAAAAATTCCAAATAAACACAATCTAAAAGATCTCTCCTCTCGTATTCTTGTTCCATTGTGTTTGGCAACGATCACGAAAACAAGATATTACTTTTGTCTTTATTCTTACATCAAATAACCTCTGAAACACTACTTGGTAATTAAGGATATGTAATCAAAACTGCAGTAACTTATATGTATAATAATATTTACCAATCAACTCTTTGATTGAGTGATTGAATTTTTTATTCTTCTGTTCCAAGTGGGACGTTTATTTCTGATTTTGTTTATAATATGTCAATCAACTAAAAAAAATCATATTTCTAATCTCTAATGATATTTTATTATTTCCCAATACCTTAGAAACTTTAACAGGAAACCACTAATATCACTCGATTCTTTCAAACCTTTGCTTGCAATGCTAATTAATTCATGCCTTAATCTATAAATGTGATTATCTTACAATTAGCTAGGCAGGGATGTGGATGGCAGGTTGGAGTACATGCACCAACTCACCAAATTTTGGCAGATGGGGGGATGCCAGAGATGTGTAATCATTGGTCATGATGCATCATGTCATGTGGGTAGTAGTTAGTTTGAATTGAAGGGGGTCGTCTATGATTTAATTCTTTGTCACCAACATATATTATGGTTACAGTGATGGGCCACGCACGTATGCGACCCACCACGTGATATGAAACCTCAACGTTTAAATAATTTATCACAAATTATTTTTCATAATCACAAGTTAAGAGTTTATTTGATAATAACTACTTTGAAGCTTAAATTCTGGAATATATCTTTTCTTCCGCACTTAAAATTCAACCGTTAACCATGTCAAGCATGAAGATGTGACTGAACTATCAAGGAATTTGGAAAGAATAGAAATAAAAAATTTACAAAAAAGGGAAAAAAAACTGCATTAAATTGTACTCAATTCGGTACACACTGTGAATTGGGATAATAATTTGATGAGGAATAGTAGTTAGCTATTATAAATTAATTGTGAATGGTTATTTTAATTTCTTAAATAAAAAACTGTTTGCTTAATATGACCATTAAAATAATTGATAAATGAAAATGACACTATTGAATACACTACAAAAACAGCTCCGCCATTTGTGATCAAAATTATGGTCGCAAAATTTACCTTTTAGTGGAAAATGAAAAATTATCTAGATCACTAGATCAGATGAATAATCATAAAACCATATCTACTAGCAAACGATATATTTTAAATAATAATATATATATACATATTTAATAAATTTCTCGCACACAACTTTTAAGTTGCACTCCAATAAGTCACAACTTCATCAATTCATATAGGAAAAAAAATCTAAATATAAATTTTAAATAATAAAAAAGGATAACTATCGGGATGTTGACAATTTTGAAGATAACTATATATTTAAATGTAAAAAAATATCAAATTTAGTAGTTAATCTCTAAATTCTACTTTAATATACAAATCAAATGTATGTATTTTATCCCTCTAAATAATTTATATTTCTTTAAAGCAGATGCACAAAAGAATAAAACAATAAATAAATAAATAAATAACAAAAATGAAAACTGGATAATGGTTAAAGAGAAAACTTTGGCGTATATACATCAAGGAAGATAAACATAATTTAATAATTATACTAGAAAGTGAATAAATTGTCAAGTATAAATCAACTTTTTTTCCTATTGAAGTAAAATTTTCTAGTGGAAAAAAATTAAGATTTGACTGCTGACAAGCATTTGGTCCCTGGAGGTAGGTTATGAAATCAGTTAAGTTAAATGAGGATTGTTTTATTGTGCCGAATGCAATTACTGACTACTGTGTGCGTGATCTTTGAAAGGTAGCAAAATCAAAATACAAAAGATTTCTAGTACAGCTATTAATTAATTGTTATTATTATACTTGTACCTGTCATATGTCAGGGTTTGTTTTCAAGTAAATGTGGTGCTCCTCAAAAGGAATAGTACTTATACTTTGTCTATTGTGTACTTATACATTTTGCTACCTAGTAACGGGAAAAATAATGACATCAAATTTTGTCATTCATTTACATCTTTCATTTATATATCAGTGACAAGAACATCAGTTACATCCATGTATGATGGTGTCCAATTGTCTCAATGTGTTCAAGGTCAGTTCATTCCTCAATCTATATTAGCTTTTTTATTTATCTTATCTTAGATTATTTTTTATTTCGATCAATAATGAGCCTTTACGAGTGTATAGAAGATTCAAGTAGGCTCTAGCGTTAGTGTGGCTAGCTAGGTCATGAGGTTTCTCTATGATCCAAATAAATTCCATAAATAGGAACCCAATCATCCCGCGTCTAAGTTTTGTGTTAACAGTAGAGATAAATGCTTTTAGTTTGTCGAGGGTCATACTCTTCATGCTAAGTTATCGTTACAATCTGCTAGTCGTACCTTAATCAAGTTCATCCAATCAAACGAAGTTCACAACATAATGAAAATTAGAGAAATACGACCCGCGTCGAGATCAACGCGGCATGTGTTACCTCCCATCATGTACTACCATCGGCCGAACATGACCATTTCAAAGCCACTGCAGACCATTTTTCAGTGAAACGTGGATCATGTTCAAGGTGGCATAGTCCATTTTAGTGTTAGGGATTTCTCTATTGTTTTTATGTTGGGCAACACGAGTCGCAGAAGGGAGTGACACTACCTGCTTCCTACATTCTACATTAGGGTTCGTAGAGTGTGGACCATGTCATCAAGCACGCGATTCATTTTCTCTTAAGGCGTACCTTATTTTTTATGGGAAGAAATGACCCGTGTCAAAGGTTGAGATAGTCGGGCTCCGTGGATGTGGACCGTGTCAATAAGGCATGTGATCCGTTTTTGACGAGTTGGGCTTTACGATTTTTCAATCGGAGGGCACGACCCATATCGGAGGTCGACATGGTCCATCCTTGGTGTATATCATGCGCACTCGAAGATTTGGGCCGTGTTGTGGAGGACGCGACGCGGGTCGTGTTGTGGAGGATGTGACATGTGCCAGGGAGTAATCCTTCGCATTTTAATCATTATCCCAAGGACGATTGTATATATAAAATCATCATAATTATGCATGATAATAAAAAATCTTACCAATAGAAAAAATCTATTAGAAAGCCCCTTTTGTTTGTTATCTTAAATGAATTCATTGATCAACATAAACCCAATAATTGATCCCCTCCTATGATATAAATTACATACCTTTCCACGATAATGTTATCTCATATTTGTTCCACGTTCTAAGTTTTCCTCCTCATTCCTTCTCCACGAGCAGTTGTCTTCTTCTTTCTCCATGTGCTATTGGTCTTCGTTAACCTCTTCTAGTGTAGAATCCAAGCATGAAAAACTAGAGGGTGGTGACAAGAGGGTGGCAAACAATTTCTTACCTTTAATCCAAGAAATAAGGGAGAGAGAGAAGAGAGGCCTCCTGACGATTGGGGAGGAACAAAAGAATTTCGAGATAATATTTTCGTGTCTATGAATTTATATAGGGATGAGTTAGGATTTTGGACTGTTTAAAATAAAATTAAGTTTGTACCCCTAATTTAACTATAATTAGGTCTTTGTCATATCGGCAACAGGCCAACATCCTGCATGGACACGATTTGTTTTCTACTTCTATTTTGTTTACAGTTGTGGCAACACGGCCCACATCCCAATAGAACACAGTCCGTGTTGGTCGTCGTTTCCGACGTTGTATTATTTTGTGAGTTGAATGCAACACAGTCTCTGTCCATGTTGAGCACGGTCCATGTTGGGTCATGGGTTTCCAGGCTGTTACAATATCACCTAGGTTAGTATATATCTCAACATTGTAATTGAGCAAGAAAATGAAGTGTTGAGTCCTAACACTCCAACCTAATGTTCTTTTTTGTGCACTAAACGAAATTTGTGATTACTACCAAATCTTGTTCTTCTGCAGTATCATATAATGGAAGCTACTTTCTTATCACTATAGCCTGCTTTTTAATTAAATACAACTGTAGGAAACCATAATGTACAATTACTTCAATTGTCAATTTATAACATAATAACAAGAGGACCTAACATATATTTAAGTTTCGGATGCAATGTATCAGTTTGATACAAGCATTCATTTATTGTTGTTAATTATTGCATTAAATGGTTTGTTACCTTCTATAAATGGTGTTGCTTTGTCAACAAAATACTATGTGCATAGATGATTTTATATGAGAGAGAGAGAGAGAGAGAGAGAGAGAGAGAGAGAGAGAGGAGTCATGGACATGCATGGAGCCAGAGTCAGATCAAGTTGGACCACCATGGAGGAGTGCTTTAAAGCTAGCCATTGCTTTCTGTTGAACATGTTTGTCATCATGAAGAGGGAGGGTGCTAAAATTATTTCCTATGACCCCAAAAAGATGAAGGAATCTGAGCAAAGTGAAAACATAGCCAGCTACCACAGGACAATTGGCAATTATTAATGGAGAACACAATGAAACAAAGTCCAAAGTAAAAGTAAACAAGTTGAGTGAAGTAATTAATCAAAGATCTCAGCATTGAAATCTCTTTCTTCATGGCATGATTAGGGATGGATGATTTGGCATCCATTTTAAGCCCACATTTTTTCACTATTTTAAAAATGCCAATTTGTGCATCCAATTGCTTCCTCCACTATATATGCACCCTACTAGTTTAGCTACTCTATTTGCCTTTAAAAGCTTTCCCTTATTCCTACCAACTTTGGATTAGGAAACTTCAACTTGGCATAATGCGTATGCCCAAGTAATTACTAATTAATTAGCATGGTCCATGATCCACGCTCTTAAGATTAAAAGAAAAAAAATAAAGGAAAAGACAACATTATCATGCATCACCATATATGCACCTTAGAATTTTAAGGTTAGTGTCACATGTTATTGGCATCTGTAGATAGTTAGTTATAGTGATGTTAATATCAAAATCCAAGTAGTTCCAACATTGTCGTGGCATAAAACCCAAATGTATTAAAAGAAGAAGGAAGTTGAAGCTAATGACATGAAGCAAAGCATTGGCCACAAGCAAACTGTTTGGCATGCATATATACATACATGTCTAGTAAATTTAAATTTTTTTCTTATGATATAACTAAGCCACCAATAATCCATGTGTATTTCCGAGGAATATCGTTTTAGCTATATATACACAATCAATTGCAACACTACCCATGATGTATATATAATTGCTAAATAATATCAATATATTTATATTTTTAGTGTTAAAAGTTATCTCTTTGCCAACTATTAACGTTTTAAAAATTGGATAATGAATTTTTTCTCTCACCGAGTTAGATCATTTATTTATTAGACCGATATAACGAGTTTTTATTAGGTTTATAATGAGATCTAATAATTAAATGTGCAAATCTCGTCAATCCAAAAAGGTTAAGTATATATACGTATTTATATTTATATACTAAATCCGAACTATATATGTTATGTTTAAATGACGAATTCTATTATACAAAATGCTATTAGTTAATTTTCGACTGCCATATTGTACATCTTTTTCCTAATTCTTTTGGGTATAATTTAGTGAGTAAATCAAAATCCGGTGTCCATTGTAAATTTAAGAATATTATGCTATGTTTGCTTGGAAAAAAAGTAATTTTGACGAGAACAATTTTATAATTTTAGTATTTTTAACTCGGTAAAATATTGAGAAAAATATTTCCCCATCCTTTATCAGTCCATCTCTTATATTATATATATATAATAAATTTAATTATTTTTCTTGAAATTATTATTCAAAAGATTTTTTGTGAAAACTATATTTCCATGAAACTTATCTTCAACAAATAAACACGGTCTTAGGGTTGAATATCCGAGATAAATATAAGTGTGACCCAATTAGCTCGGCTCGGCTAAAATTCATGTTATTTTATGATTATTCTTTTTAAACTGAAAATCTCGTCCTAAACTATTTTTCTAAGGAATGATAAGAAATATATTCTATAAGAATATATATCTAATATAATAATTAAAATATAAAACTTAACATCTCAATTTTAAACTCACAGAATTTGAATTTTATCATATAAAGAGTAAAGCATTATATAATATAAATATATTATGTTAGCACAAAAAAAGAGAAATAAAAAAATGGGGCTCTAGATCCTTATATATGGTTTGTAGTAATTTTTGTGGAGTGTTTCCATGGGAAAAAAATTACGATGGAAGTGATTTGATTCATGTATTATACAACAACGAGGCGAGGTCTAAGCATTTTTATTAATACAAAGTAGGACAAATATATTCGACCTGAAAATTATAATGAATATAAATGACTTATTAATATTTTAAAAAAGTCATAGTAAAATACGTCAAAATTAGTATCGCAATTAATTGATGTGAAAAATTATATTCTTGTTGTTAAAATTTTGTTTCTGTACAACTTAACAGAGGGAAGTAATTAGCGGTAATAATTTGTTGTTTTTTCTGTCAGCTTTGATACCTTCATATGGTTTAAAGCATGTATATGGCAAAATGGTTATTCCATTGGGTCCTCAGATCTTTGTTTGATTCCAAGCTTTATATAGAGAGGACAACTATCCAAATGTACGGACTATGACCATAAACGGATCATATGAAAAAAAATGGGAAGGTTCCATTGGGAAAAAAAATGAGAATGTGGACTCAAATTTGAATGCCGTATTGATCCTCTTTTTAGTTCTAGCTATAAATTTCTTGATCTGTCTCTAAAAACGAAGAACATAATGTTCCTCCTCTAACTAAATAAGATATATATATATATATATATATATATATATATATACTTTTACCATTACATATTTTTACATCTAATTATAAATTATAAAGTTGTTAAATATTTACTTTTCATTAATACAATTTTTTATTCAATTATTATTTTACCTTCACAAATAAAAATATAGAAAAAGAGTATAGCACTTCCCCATGCTTCTCTTATCATTTAGGAGGTGAGAACTCTTCCTCTTCTTTAATCATGTAGTCTTTTCTGCTCACTTATTTGCTACGGAAATAATTTTGAATTTGGATAGAGTCAATAAAATAGATGCATGTCATATGATAAAATTAATTAAAATAATACTAAATATGATTATACGTGCATCAATTCACATGTACGAGAGACATTTCGTGAATTCAACAATTGCAAGGTCAATGACACAGAACACCACTAAACCATGTAGGAGAAAGAGATGATTACTATGATTGAAACCTAAGGATGTGGTGGTACCATCTTCTCAGGTCGAACTTTCATATCAAGATGGACAATGTCGCGGTCCACTACTTTGAAACTCAAAAGAAGCTCTCGTCAAAGCAAGTAAAGTGGCTAGAATTTACTATAAACTATAACTATGTTTTGGATTAAAAGATTGACAAGAAGAATGTCGTTATTGATGTCCTCAGCCAAAGAACAGAATTGACGATGAGCTCCCCTCAAGCCGATATGATCGAAAGGATCAAGAAGGGATTGAAGTTAGATCCTACGACAAAGAACCTTATCGAGCAGACGAAAAGAAGACAAGACACACTTATTTTAGTGGAAAATGGGCTCATCTACACCAAGGAATATCGCATCTGTGTTCTTAGATTCAATAACTTATGATACAAGATCATAAAGGAGTGCCATGACTCAAAGTTGATGAGACATCCAAGCATCTACTATACTTTGACACTCGCTAGAACATTATGTTAGCAACCCTTCGGGTTGCTCCCACCTTGTTGGCTTCAAGACTCATAGTTCTATCATGCATGTTCTAGCTCTGAGAGTGTATAGTTATAGATTTCTAAGGTTCCCATATAACTTGATTAGGTTTAAAAAATTTTACAAGGTAAAATGAGGAAATTCCTCTTTAGATTCATAATTAATTTATTAACTGAGCATGAGGCCTTCAAAATATTTTTATATCTTCTTAATTATATTCTTAATTGATCCCAAGTTTTATGGATAAATGGAGTCCTTTTAGCATTAACATATCTTCAAAAGATTACTGAAGTAGAATTTGATCACATGTCGTGGGTCATGACGAGTTTTAACGACCTACAATATTTCAGCCGTGTATAAATAATGATGTCTCTTAGTTCATGAAATATAAATGTAACATCTCATGATAGGATATCACAACCTATTACATTTTAAAAGTTGTCGACTACATCTCACTGGCTAGATGATTATTTAAGCGTAGTGGTCATGACTAGTGGTTATCACGGTTATATGTCATCACGATCCTTAACAGCTCTATCAATTGAAATTGATTTTACTACTATGGTCGAGATATCCAGTTGCTACTCATTATATTCATTTGTTAGTATGTAGAGTTATTTATCATGATCATAACATGATTTTTTGAAAATGAAAAAATAACATATAATATACAAATTTTGTTATAATGAACTGGTTCAAATACTAAATTATTCTATGATATAGGAATATGTTTAATAACTTTGAAGATAAGATTAGATGTGAAAATGCATGTAAGAGAAATTTATAAAACAATAATATAATAATTTTATTTTTTTATTATCAGCTAATAACTTTGAATACATGACTAATTAAGTTTGAGGAATACTTTTCAATTATATAATTGTCGAACTCAAATAAGAGATTATTGTTTTTCCCGTCCAAAAAATGTACTATAGGAGTGAGCCAATAACATTAACACAAAAAAAATAAAAGATAAATTAAAAATAAAAAGATAGTTTAAATGTGAGAACTGAATTCGAAATTTTTTTCTATACTTAAATGGAGTGGTGATTAAGTGCAACGTCTCTTGTTTTATGATTTATTTTTTGAAGATAGTATCTCTAGGAAAAAAAGTGAAATAGAAATTATGAATAAAATCTAAATTTGAACCTATCAAAATATCTCTAGAAAAGAAAGTGAAATAGAAATTATAAATAAAATTAAAATTTCAACCTCACAAAATAGGAATATGCGATCACCGGAGGTGAACGGATAACCTCCCGTTCCCGTTACCTTAATCAAACACATCACCTACTTAATCCAGTCAAGGAAGACCTCTCTCTCTCTCTCTCTCTCTCTCCGGAGCAGTAGAAAGAAACCAGCAGTGAGTAAGAGAGAGAACGACTGGAGCAACCAAAAGGTCACAAGAGACACTACTACTACGTAAACCATATCAAATTCCAGCAAAATTCTTCCTTTTTTTAAATTCTTCTCTATGTGTGTGTGCGTGTTTCCAGTGTTAGAGGCCACCAACTCTGCTCCTGTGTCTCCATGGATATACCTCGGAAAGCTCCATAGACACCTCTGCATTGGTACCAGTTTGCTCTCCCCCACAACTCGCTTGTAGTTGTATGAAGCAACTCGAGCGGTTTTGTGCACAGAAGACAAAAAAAAAACAAAACAAAAAAAGGAAGCAAGAGATAAATATTAAAGGAGTTGAGGTGGTGGGCGGTGACCAGATCTAAGCGGAGCTAACGAGGCCATTTCTTGTTGGTCTCGTCCAGCTCTGTCTTCTTTTTTACGCTTTTGCCATCAGTCCGGCCCGGGGATGTCACGTCCCGCCGGCGAGCCGAACCGGAAGCCCGGCTCGTCGGGGCCGTCCAACCTCGTCGGCGAGCCGCCGGTGCGTCCTCCCGCAGCGGCGGTCTCCGGTCGGTTCAGCACCGCGCTCTCGCTGGGCGACAACAAGCCGGACTCCAAGGACTTACCCGACTTCGGCTCCCCAGTATCCCCGCTCGCACCGCGCGGCACATCCGCCGCTCGGACTAGCAGTAGCTCCAGCTCCTCCGGCTCCGTCTCCTTCGAAGTCCCGATGTCCGGATTCGCTGCCGGACGGAGGAGCCACTCCGGCGAGCTCTCCGGCTCCAGCGAAACCAGTCCCACTGCCCCGGACAACCGAGTTCTCAGGCCCACGCACCGACGCATTGGCTCCGGTCCTCTAATCTACTCCCGCGGCGGAGGCAGCAGCGGGACAAGCGGTGGGGGGAGCGGCAGTGGGAGCAGTAGCTCGGCGAGCTCTCCGATCGCCAATGCGCTTCCGACCGGCAACATTTGCCCCTCGGGAAGGACGCCAAAAGCCGAAATGTTGCCGAAGGCGACGACCCGGAGCGACGTGCTCGGCACTGGCACTGGGAACTACGGGCACGGCAGCATCATCCGCGGAGGAGCTGTCGCAACCAGCGCCTCTATGAAGGCCGCAGCGCGCGGTGGGGCAGACTATGGGATCGGAAAATTTGTCGATTCGAGGAGGGCGACGGCGACGGCGACGGCGACGGGGCGGGCGGATCCGGAGGAGGTGACCAAGGCAGGGAACGACCACTACAAGAAGGGGCAGTACGCTGAGGCGCTGCGATTCTACGACCGAGCAGTGGCCTTGTGCCCAGACAACGCCGCATGCCATGGCAATCGAGCGGCCGCGTTGATGGGACTGGGAAGGATAGAGGAAGCCGCAAGAGAATCTGGGGAGGCTGTGCGGTTGGATCCGGCGAATGGGCGGGCGCATCACCGTCTGGCTTCCATTAACTTGCGGTGTGTCACCCGATCTAATGATAAATTTGCATTACATGTTTCCATTTCCATTTCCATTTCCATCCCCCTTTTTGTTTCCGTAATTGTTGTAAATTATTGCTATTTTCCTTCTTTGGAGCTTCACGGGGGTCGTTGAATTGGTATCGCTTGAAAAAGGTTTGATCTTTATTACTATGCAGTGGATATCTGATCATATTGCGCCTTATTGCGTTTGATGCTTTGTTGTTTGCTATACCTTTATGCAGGGAACGGAACCTGCTTCTTTGCAGTAAACTTTTTCTTTCGTTGTCTGACATGAGATGACAAGTAATTGAAAGAAATCCTTGTTTGTTGGCGTGTTTGTTATGGATATGATAGACTGCCTTGAACTTGCCTGTCCCAAAGAATTCTGATTCTGTTGGTGCCGTAATTGTTATTGACTTGCAAATAAGAAGTTTATCTCTGGTCTCAGTTAGGATTCTAGGCAATAAATCCATGAACATACAGTGAGTCATGCCCATTTGGTAGCTCTCTTGAAACTATTGTGCTAACTGTTATTGCCATTTTTAGTTTGTTCTCATCAGTAGTTTTCTGGTAGGGGTTGCCTCCTCTCAGCATCCTTAGATGCATAGATTCTGCGTTTTACGAATTATGCTACTCTTCCTGGTTCCAGTATATGTTTATGGTGTTTCAATTTAGTCACGTTTCTCATCCAGGCTAGGGCTGGTTGAAATTGCAAGGAAGCATCTGTTCTTAACAGGACAGCAGCCTGATCCTCTTGAGTTGCAGATGCTGCAGACTGTGGAGAGACATTTGATGAGATGCAGTGATGCCAGGAAGATGGGTGATTGGAAGAGTGCATTAAGGGAAGCTGATGCTGCAATTGCAGCTGGAGCAGACTCTTGTCAAATGGTATAAAGGATAAACCTTGATTCTTCTGTTTTTCCTTGTTTGACTTCTGTTTCGTTGAAAACAAATTTAGTGGAAGTTTCTAATTTGGATTTTACAGCTTGCTGTATCAAGAGCAGAAGCTCTTCTCCATCTCCATCGACTTGATGAAGCTGATTTGGTTCTCTCAAGCTTTACCAAATATGAAAATCTGTCTCCATCTCCATCAGTTACTAATTTCACTAGTATGCATCCTACTTCCTATTTCTGTATTGTCCGAGCACTAGTTGATATGACACTTGGGAGGTGAGCTCAAAATTTTGATGTTCTGCAAAACCAGTATCAAACAAAGTCCTGGATGGTGAGAACCAATAGTTGAAATATTGCAGGTTTGATGAAGCAGTTTCAGCAGTTGAAAAGGCCAGACAGGTAGATTCTAGAAATATGGAGGTTATAAAGACAGTGAGCCACGTTAAGTCAGTGGCAAGGGCACGAGCTGAAGGTAATGAGCTCTACAACTCAGGAAATTTTGCTGAGGCCTGCACAGCTTATGCAGAAGGACTGAAGCATGATCCTTCAAACCCAGTTCTATTGTGCAATAGAGCTGCTTGTCGATCTAATCTTGGACAGTTGGAGAGATCCATTGAGGATTGCAACGAAGCTCTTCGAATACAACCGAATTATACCAAAGCTCTGCTGCGACGAGCTGACTCCAATTTCAAGGTGAAATTTTTGTTGCCTGTCTTGTTTTGCTTAGCTTCATGGGTGCATTCATGTACGAGATAGTTCAATTGACCTTTACTTATTACTTGGTACTCAGCTTGAGCGGTGGGCTGAAGCTGTAAGAGATTATGAATCTGCAAGGAAGGAACTTCCAGGTGACCGCAAGGTATCTGAAGGCTTATTCCATGCTCAACTTGCACTTAAAATGTCTCGTGGTGAGGATGTCTCCAATATGAAATTTGGTGGAGAGGTTGAAGAGGTCACCACAGTGGAACAATTCCAAGCAGCCATATCCTTACCTGGTGAGATTTCTCTCTTTTTCACTTTATGTTGTCTATCTAGACCTAAGCTGTTCACTCGTTGTTGTTCAATTTCATTTCTGCCGTTGCTTCTCTTGAGGTTAGAGTTTTTCATATTTCTGTTGCTCTGATTTTCACATTGTTGATGTCAAAGCTGAACCACTTATTACTACTTGTTCTGTTGTTATGGTGTGTACCTGAAGATGAGTAATCTCTTGATACTTCTTGTTTATGTTAGTAGAATTCCTGTTGGATGTCCACAAGATATTAATTGGATCTTCTGTGGCCGATGTGACTATTCTCATTTCTTCTTAATTCTCTGAGCATGTCCTAATAGTTCTATTGAATTTTCATAATCATCAGGAGCCTCCATTGTATTCTTCATGACAACTTCAAACCAACAATGTAGTAAGATAACATCATCTGTAGATTCTCTCTGTGCCCAATACCCATCAACCAATTTTCTGAAGGTAACGTAACCTCTACTCCTGCATTCATATGCTTCTCTTCCAAGGATTAACTTATTTCTGGTTCTATTTCTGCTTCTCCTGTAGGTTGACATCAATCAGAGCCCTGCAATTGCAAAGATGGAAAGTGTGAGGATAGTCCCAACATTTAAGATATATAAGGATGGGGCACGAGTGAAAGAGATCATCTGCCCAAGCCAGCAAGTTTTGGAGAACTCGATGAGGCACTACAGTCATTAGTATGAAGCAACTGGTGATCTGATATATCCGTGCAGACTCAAACTTGGTTAATTCATACAAATTTCAGCTCCCTTTCATACACCCTTTACATTTTTTCCAATGTTACAAAGTAGGCTTCGGCCTAATGGCCTTCACATTGATTCAGTGATCGAAACATGGTACACAGGAGTGCCAGTCTGTTTTTCTCTTTCGACATTTTCTTTTCCTCCACCTCATTTATTCTTTCCATTTGTGGCACTCCACTGTATGCTAAGTTAGATGCTCCCATTTTGTTTACTAGTCTTAGAATGTTCTTTAGCTTTATTGTATACCAACATACTGATATCATTGTTATTGTAATATTCATCTAGTTATATGGTCACACAAAGGCTGGTTCAGTTTTCCTTGCATGTACATACCATATGAAGGCAATCTAGATTAGGCATATGATGGTGGTGGTGGAAGAGAGATGGCATTGATGCTTCTGCTAGCGTTGCTTTGCTGTGAAAATTTCCTACATCTTTTCAATATTATTTGCAATGATGTCAATCTCAAAATTACTTTTCCAATGACGTCATCATTCACAAGAGTTCTGTTTTCTATTTTATTTCTTTCACGTTGTCTTCCATCCCCAAGAAAATTCTTGTTCTCAGGGTGTTAATGTATTTGCGGGTATTTCCCCAACTCTTTGACGGGTAAGAGGTTGAGGTGTGTATTAATAAATACACACCTACGCTTACTTGGTACCTTTGTTATATTATCAATGTAACGCCCCCAAAATTAGACCTTGCCACCTGGCAAAAATCTTGACTTTGGAGACGCTATCGTCATACATCAGTGACTTTCATTTGACCAATCCACTGGTCAACACTAAGTACATGTCAATGCGGAAGTCAATCCTCAATCTATGATCAAGACCTATGCCATGTGCAAGCCATCCATCACGCACACCATCACGCTATCGCTGCGCCATCACCATCTATATAAACATATTAGCCTACAAAATTGAATTCGTAGGGGAGATGAACCTCCCATGAGTTTTGACACTCACTATGTAAATGATCATAAATAAGAAAATCAATATGTAAAGAAAACATTTGTTGATAATAAGCTATAACAATTAACAATATCTCAATAGGGTCGTCATTTACCTTTGGCCTTTAGCTTTACCTTTCAATATCAATATCCAATAGCAATTTTCAATATATCAATAGGAACAATTTCTTATCTTTCAATTGTCAATAATCCATAGATGACGAAAGTAGCAATTCATGTCTCAGCTGGCGATGTCCATATACTTTCCTTTCAATATACTTAAGTCATCATCAATATCATTCTCTATTT
>LTAE01004227.1:5398-33407 GCA_001647135.1 Pontederia paniculata | reverse complement strand
TACTTGCACATGGCATATGATCCTGGTTAATATGTCACTGGTCTAGTTTGGAGTTTTCTATTGATTTGAAAGGATGTCGAACTCGATCATTTAATGTTTTGTTATGGTCTATCGATGGATTTGTCTCCTATTGGATTTAATGTAACAGATTGATTAGTATTTTTTATATGTCAAAGATGTTTAGTTTTAAAGTATTGTATTTATATGATGTGGCCATGGGGTTGACCGGTCAAATGGTCAAATCAAAAGTAATGATATTGTGTGGTAGCGTCTCCAAAGTCAAGATTATTGCCAGGTGGCAAGGTCTGATTTGGAAGCGTTACAATAATCTTCGAGAAAAAAATATATGTTATAAGAGAACGAGCGTGTTAGTACGTCGATCAGAATTACGCCTAGCACATTTTATTGCGCTTATGTATGTGCTAGTTTTCTTTGGTCATAAATAATGTAATATAAGACTTCTGAATAGAATTGGAAGCAAGCAATAATTTGTTTAGGTAGGAGGAAGATAGGAACTTTTTAATAGGTCAATGAGCACACTAACTAATGCTTTCTAAAGTCTTAATTTATATTTATACTGTATATTATATATAGTTTTCTAAAGTCTTTATATATATATATATGAAAAAAATGAATATGTAGCGCACAATATAAGAAAGTAATGATATTTTTTGTACAAATGAACATTGTTCAAAAAAAATTATACAAATAGTAACGTTACTTTCTGATGCGCTATATTCGCTTCATGCCCCTTATATATATTATGTATGTTAGAACATAAACATGATAATAATACTATTATCTTTACATTCTAGTAAAATAAGTATAAATGTTCGAGGATATGAGAATATCATTTTTTCGATCCAAGTTATTAACAATCAACTAGTTTAAAATCAAGATAAAGAGTAAAATAATAATTAAATTAATCACTTTATAAATAAAATTTAGGATTATTAGCTTTCATTTGATTGATCCTAAAATACTTGCCGGTGTTTTCCTGGCCGGGCATTGATAAGTAAAAATAAGAATTCTTGAGCAACTCCCTCAAATTCAATTGCAACAATCGTTAATTATATACTGACTATATTGCCCTATCAGCTGGCTATATATGACGCAAACGAGATTAAGTAGCTTAGTAATTAACGATCTAATCATGATAATAATTTTTTAGGTATCCATTTGAAATCTTCGATGTTCAAAATTATTAACACACAATGGCGAAGCTATATGAGTTTCAGTGGCTGGATAAATATAGATTTAGTAGTAGTTATGCATCTTTGCAGACTTGCTTGAGTGGTTAGTTGAATTAACTTAAGTGATGACTGATATGTGCATTCGAGCTGAATTTTGATTTAAACCAACTTGTTTTTTCAGTTGATTTATCTTATAATAGTATATTCATATAATCTCAGTTAGATTATTAAACAATAAATATATACTATTATATTGATAAAACTATATTATCAATAAATTTCTCAAATTTTTTTATCCAAAAAAAAATTATTCTAAATTATGTATATATTCTTTATATAAAATTTATCATTACATATTAGCTTGGATCTTTAAAAGTTTTTTAACAATAAATCCTTATAAGGTATTAGATACTTATTTGTTATTTTTATCATTTAAATATTATTTTCCTATTAGAAAATAAAAGTAGATTATCATTAAATTTCTTAAAATTCTTTATCCATAATATTATTATTCTAATTATGTATATATTCTTTATCTAAACTTTGTATTAGATATTAGCTTGGACCTTTAAAATTATTTTTAACAATAATAAATCCTTATAAGGTACTGAATTTTTTTTATTATTTTTTTATCATTAAATATTATTTTTTTATTATTTTCTTTCTTTTTTAGGTCATTATTTTTTCTACTTATAGCCAAAATTTTCTCGATAATGATATTTTTTTTCCCAAGCATTTTCTTCTTTTATTAATAACTTTGAAATGTAGATATTGCTTATCTAATTTTTTAAATAAGATATTAGTCTAGCCCCTCTTAAATTAACAAGTAACGATCAGAACAATTGGTGAATATTTTTTATATTATATACACGACAATTTTACATGAGGTTATTTTGTACTCTAATCAAGAATACCAGTTTTGACAAAAATATTTTTAGGAAAAACTAAAATCTTATTAAAATTAAGCATTTGATAAGATTTTTCTGTTAATTGTTATATTATTTTCTTAGTATATAACGAAATTTTTTATGAAGTTGAGATAGAGATGTACTTGATGGCTTCTTAACTTAATTCTTAATATGTACATTTGACACATCTAAATTTTCAAGTTAAATATTAGATCAGTTTTAAAGTTAATAAATGAAAATTTGCAAATTAGATAATAATATGTTTATTTATTCGTAATGTACTATATATTTTTATTCCAATTATTTATTATTATTTATTTAATTATTATTTTTTCTTATGTTAATTCTCTTGTGCACACAGTGATAAAATCTTCTGGCTCCGTCATTGTTAACCATGATTAATTCGAAATCGAGACAAAGAATAAAAATGATATTTCTCTTATCAAATTGACGATTCTAAAATTCAAACTCGAGGCAACTAGTTCTCGGTCTCTCGACTCGGAGCACAAACCTACTAATCATCTGTGCCACTCGAATAATAATAATAATAATAATAATAATAATAATAATAATAATAATAATAATAATAATAATAATAATAATAATAATAATAATAATAATAATAATAATAATTACTTTATGCCTATATACAGTTTGAGGTTCTTTTCTTGGATACATAGTTTGACGGTCATAATTAATGTATAGATAAACAAGATAACTATATATCCAGTTCAGATGTCGATTTGATTATGCCGCATGTCATATGTACGGCGCCACTATTATAGATAATAATGGGTCCAATGTGTACTAGAGCAGATACGAATTTCTCAACCTCCGTATATGTGTACATTGATTTCATCATGTCCCAACTCCATCATTATAATCTACCTACCTAAAAACCCCTGCAGGTTTCAATTATATGATCACATAACTGAACCTGCACATCTGATCAGAAGAAAGAAGAGAAAAACATTCAATGAACAGCTACTTCTCTATTGAACAGATCTCGAGTTCGACCTCATGCAAAGAAATTTCGCTGAAAGTTTCGCCCGCGACAGTTAAACGTACAATCCAATATGATATCACTTAATCAGAATGATAATGATTTAATACTCACTCTCTTGCTAGTGCGGTCAAAGTTGTCGTCGAAAAATTTGATGCATATCCAATCACTCTTACATGTTGGAGTAGCAAACGAAAAAAAAAGGTTAGTGTGTTGGTCCGATCCGAAATCATACAAATTTGATGTACACTGAATTACCTCTCGACTTTGTAAATTGAAAATGTTGATTCTTGTACTTGGCAGATGCCTCTCCAAAACAAGAAGGCGTGGGCATGATCAGGCATCAGGTAAAAAGGTGGGACACAGGAAGCAGTGGCCATCACTAAGGTGGCAGCAACAGGGACTTGACCATGTAAATGGAGCGAGCAAGAGCAAGTGAGCTAGCGATCGTGCAGGCTGGCAAAGTGGACAAGGACATCTAAATCAATGCTTTCAAAAAAAGAAGACACCATCCCCCATCCACCCCCTTGTGCAATTAAGGGTTGGCTGTGCCATCTGCATATGTTCCTCAAAGCATGCCATGAAAGCCACAAGATCAGCAGCACGACCCCTCCCCCTCTCGAAGACCACTGAACAGTGCTGACTCCATTGAGGCAATCCCATGCATGATCATAGAGAGAAAAAAAAAAGAAAGGAAAAGAAACCGATATAAAGTGTCGCCGATGACATCGAAGGAGATTCGATAGTGCGCGAAAATTAAATGTTAGTACTCTATTCTTCGAACTGGATTAGTCTGATTTGTGAAAAAGAAGGAAAAGAGAAACAAAAGAAGTGAAGTAACAGGTTCATTCAAAAGGGAGATAACACACAAAGAAAGTAGAAAGGAGAAAAAGGAAAAAACAAAGGAGGTGAAGCAATAGGTTCATTCATGTGCATCTATCTATAAATATATGGCTCCATTTTGCTCAATCCGGCTGCCTTTAATCGTCACATTTCCATCCATATTCATCAGCCCTGACATGGCTATACGAAAGTTGCAGCACTGCAGCAGTGATAGGGACCAAAGTTCTCAAGCTAAACGTCCTTGTTGGAGTTGGCCTCATTTCATTGCTTTCTCTGTGGACTACATTGGTCCAGGATGAATCTGACAGCAACAACTATCCACGAGGGGGAGGGGTATCTGATCAGATGCATATCCTGATCACTAGATTTCCTCTCCTCGGTGCTAGATCCTAGGTTTGTAACATTGTTCAGAATTGGCATAAGGAAACATGAGAGATAGAGAGAGAGAGAGAGAGAGAGAGAGCAGTGTACCAAGAGAGGGTTGTTGTTATGATGGAATGATGAACCCATTTAGGATGTCAAAGTTTCAGTTCTCAGGCTTCATTTTGTTCACTGAATAGGTAAAGCTTTGCATGTGTATCTAGAACAGTAGAGCTGATCAAATGCTATATTTGCTACCAAGAGACCTGACAGAGTATTACTAGAACAGTAGAGCTGATCAAATGGTATGTCCACAGAAATACAGACGGCAACAAAATCTATCCTGAGGTGCTCTGTGATTTCAGATTTACTTGCCAACAACAGATGAATGAGTGCACGCTACCTAACACGCACACACACGCACAAAAAAGGGTGGGTGTACGATCCACCGTGAGAAATCAGCAGATGTAGCGCCCCCACTGTGGGTGAAAAGTAGATAACAAGCACCAGCAGGACTGCAGTGATTCCAGAGAGCAAAAGCTCACTAAAAGGGAATGTACAAATAAACCATTTTCAATTACTAGATTCACAAGTCAATGAACTGCACAGAAGGCACTCCTCTTTTTGGAAAAAAAATGCTGGAATCAAATATCTGGAATAATCAAAGTTGAAACTAATGAGTACACTCAGATATTGTCCATCATAAATCCCACTGATTGCATAAAATAGCTCCTAAATAGTGCCCCATGTAGAACACGAGCACTTACCATCTACCTTTGTGTATGCATTGGAGAAAATTTCATATTGCAGTAGCAATGCCATGTTTCTCATTAAAATTTCAAACCAAGTACAGGTCAATGTCCACAAGTACCTATTGTTTAATACATGTACTTGTTGATACTACTGCTTCAATTTAAGATGATTGCTTTAATCAATAAGCAGAAAATAAGATGTTTAATTTATAATGTGATGTCGATTTGCCATGCTCAATGCGTACAATGCATTACAGACAACACTGCAGCACTGTTTCGGAAGAAAGCATAGTTCAGCCAGATACTGCTGCGAAATGAATCATGTAAAAGAGACATAAAACTCAAAATCATTGCAGAAGACTGATCACTGATGAAGGGTCCCCCAGAAAATTCAATGCAAATTTCTTGAGGTAACAGACTGACCGAGCGAAAACAGTATATGCACATTCCATTTTTAGGAAACAATTGATTAATATCGTAGTAGGCGAAAAACATCTACAAATCATAAACATCATCCCGCTTTTGTAACACTTGCATTATCAAATCTTTATGTTGACAGTTCAGAAATTATGCTATCAAGTTGGATATATCATGCAACCATTGATAAATCCTTTATCTCAATCAGAAAGATCTCCTTTTCCTCAACAATATCTTATGCCTTATCTTCAGCTTTATCTAGAAATGCAGATGAAGACAGTGAACAGTCTTACCTTGAGACAAGTCCATAAATACCAGCATAAAACAGGACAATTAAAAAAATCAAGAAAGCACATAAAATCAATGGACACAACATCTAGATTAGTACCTAGGCACTAGGGTTTCACTTGCTTGAGGATATCCTTTTCCAATCAATGACTCACACAGTTAGCCACACTATGTTACTTGGCATTTCTGTTGCGCTAAAGTGATGATTCGTTGGTGGCAAACAAGAGAGAAAGTAAACTTGTAATTTCAGCAGACATTTTCTTTTTTTTTCTTTTTGGAAAGATCAAATCAAGGGAACATTTTCCAGATGCAAGAAAGACAGAATAATAAAAGCAGCAGAGGACTTGACAACTCAAGAAATCTTTAAACTCCTCTAAGCATCCCAAGATGGTTGCCCACTGAACATTGGCGAATCAAGCATCAGGGAAAATGGATCCTAAATTGTATTCATCATCAGGATCAAAATCTACAATTAACCAATTTGATCCTAGATTGTGATCTTCATCAGCACTTAAGTCAACGACTAACCACTTGAGCATAGTGTTCACAGCATTTTTAACAGCATCAAGATTAGATGTGTGAAAATATATTATTTTCTTTCAAGAAAAAAATCCAATTGAATAAAGTAAAATTCAATGCATCATATGCTAAATAATCCAATTGAATAAAGTCGGAGACATGAATCCACTTTAGAGAAAATATGCTATTAAAAGATATTATAAATCAAGTCTAGGTTTCGAAGGAACCATACAAGGGTATTTATAGGGTTCTAAACATCCCATATATCGAATAGTATCTAAATAAAAGAAAATATAATAAAAGGTAACCTAATATAAGGAAAACTCCTAATAAAAGGAAAATCAATAAAAAGAAACTAAACTAATGAAAAGACCTAACTAAAGGGCTCATGCTAAGGCCCATAACTAAATCCTAATGACCATAGGGCATAAGACCCATAATATTATTGTTGTTCTACATCATATTGCCATTTGAGCTCCTTGTAGTTGATTCTACCCAATTCTTACAAGCCATACTAAAGATTTTAAACTCGTTACAAGGGGAAACTAAATGCAACATTCTGGGCTTTTCTATTTCATCTAAATGGAGCCAGTAATTCACTACAGCCATTTAAGAATATCTTTTAGCAACCAATCAGAATTTATATGATCATTGCATCTAAGATGGCAGAGATGGCAGCAAATAATTTAGATCATTTTATAAATACCTATACAGCAGGCTTGGAACATACAAAGATCCAGTAGGGACAAACTTGTGGGCATCAAGAAAGGAAAAGAACAGCAGGTGATCACAAAAAGGCCAGGAATTGAACTACCTTGGTTCAATTAAACCCAGAGCTTAATGAGAGAGCACACTGTTAGCTATAATTTCATAAAACTTTAATTGCTGCATTGTCTTCTATAGCATTTTGAATTAAAATTGCCTTACTATTTAATGATAATGGTACACAAAGATTTTATGTGGCCATGTAGCATTAAGAAAAATGATGAAGACATAGAGTACATAAAGTTACATAATAAGGTTGCCCATTGCTACGACTAGCAGGCAAAGTACGTGTGATATTTTAGACAGTACAGGTAAAGGGAATCCAAATACTCAAGGACCAACCTCATGTTGACCTACATAAATATCTTGACAAGAAAACTTAAATGTCCCGTCCCATGACTTCCGAAAGATGCATGCAACTTTCTTTTCTCATCACCATTCACACATTTGTGGTTGTCTGAGATACTGTTGTTTGTTGATAAACCCCAAAGCTAAGTCTTTTCATTTGTGGCGCATAATCTTATACAGAATATGATGGGTCAACTGGTTTATATCTGAATAGTAAACCTAATTGATATTAATGATTAAAAAGAAACACCCATATATAGATGGGGGGACATGAATAACTTGTATTTATTTAAAATAATAAGGTTCCGAAGGATAAAAAGATTAACAGTAAATATAATAAAATCAAAGAAAGTGAATGCCACGGAAATATACTCTTTTGATACCCAATTAATTTAGAATGTGACTTCAATAAAACATTACTATCAATAGTCAAGCTTCAAAAAACAATCCAGAGAAGTCTAATTGACTAAGTACTAAAAGAACGGAAAATAACTTGCCTTCAAATGAATGTAAAATAACCTACCTCAAATGACATCATAATCATGTGGATAAGTGTCATATTTATTGATCATTTAAGGAAAGACAATTACTTGGGAGGAAGCAGGCACATAATACACATAAGTCGGTGATAAAAGTGACCAGATCTTCGATATGCACAAAGCATAACCTGTGGAATGCACGTAAACAGTAGGAATAATAAAGCAAGACCTAAAGGCCAAACATCATGAGTTAACATAAGTAACATCCAAACTAGATCGACGCACATATTACTTGTGAAGAAAGATCAATTTGCATAGTCGGTCATAAAAATTGACAAATAAGCACCAATGGAGCATAGACAACAACTTTCAGAAAAAAATCAAATAGGTGCCACAAAACATTACAAAATGAAATGTATGCAGGATGGCTGGTACTTAATAAAATAAAAACAATTGAGTATACAAGTACTTTGATGTATTATGTCATTAAAACATTTGACTTTGAGATACTATTGTCAAATTTATTTACATCCAGGCCAAACTGTAACATTTATTCACCATATCATATAAATTGACAACACACCTACTTATCAGAAGAAGCACAACTAAGTTGAGAACTTACACTCATATACATATTACTTTCTAAAAGAAAAGTAGCAAAAGAACTATGTCAAAGAAAGAAAAAAAAAGATAGAAGCATATGTATTTTCACAATGATAAAACTAGGAAGAGCAGATGGAAGAGAAGCAACTCTCCTTAAGATCTTGGTCCCATGCTACAAGAACGAGAAAGACTTAAAACTCGGAAGAGCAGATGGAAGAGAAGCAACTCTCCTTAAGATCTTGGTCCCATGCTACAAGAACGAGAAAGACTTAAAGCAAAATGCAGTCTTCCACCCCTTACATCGACCTCACCACCCACCAATGGAGTGTATTGCTTCCTGCACCCAGGACAGCGCTCATCGGTCTCAAGAATCCTATTGTAACAGAACAGACAGAGATGAAAACCACAACCACAGGGAATGAAGCTAGAGTCTGTGAGATCAAGGTCCTCATAACAAATGGGGCATGAGGATGGGGTCGAGAGAATTCCATGGCGAGCCCAGCCGGCAGTTATTGCAGTCAGACAATGATGCTTTATGCTCACAGGAAAGCTCAGCTGCTTTGTGAGGTGGGGCAAACTCTGAGGCCGGAATTCATCATCTGGCATCCAAGCTCGATGAACCATCGGCCTGGAGATTGGCTTTGCAGAGCCAGTACAGCAAGCCTCATCAACCACTTCCGAGGAATCGGTGGACTCTACAATATTTACTCTCATGTCTGTGTCATGGTCGGCGCGCCAATTGTCCTGATCATTGGTATCAGTCAGAGCATCCGCAACTGCTTCCCAATCATCTAATCCTCCTTTCTCAACTTCTCTCCCTTCCTCCGATGAGGAACTAAAGCTGCTTCCGGAGCTAATGCCAGTGCCTGGGAATCTAGTCTCATTTTCTTGGCCCACCGGAAAATTGTTTCCACGGCCATGAAGACCTGAATCATCCTTCACATGGACGTCCCAGCGGTGCTCCGCCGCGGAGCCGGACTCCAAGCCCTTGTAGCCGTTGCGAGGAACCGAAATGGACGTTTGAGGCGTCATCACAGGTGGAAGAGGAGACGGAGAAGACACCAGCGAGTCGCCCCCACACGCCGTCGCCATGCAACCCTTGTTCTTGACTGTGGGATGGAACAAATTAACCAAAATTCTGCAATCAATGTTGAATATTTCCGAACAAGGAATCCGTAAAGCAACAAGATGGAACGATTGGCACAGTGAAGGGATCAACTTTATCGCAGGAATCTAATTTCTATTTGATCAGGATGAAGAAATGAGCTACCTTGGGAGAGCCATTGCTCGCGCCTAGCGTCCAGCTTGCACTGCTTCAATTTGGCCGACCGGTTCACCTAAACATCACAAAAGGAAAAAAAAAAATAGATTTTGACACCAAAATCGAATCCATGAACAAGATCACGGTCACTTACCCTCTTCTTCTTGGCCATGTCCCTGGAGACGGCGGGCACCGAAGCGTCGTTCTCCATGGCGTGGAAGTCCTTTCTTCTGTGATGAGATTGGATAACAGAGAGGAGAAGCAGAAGAGTGAAGCGAAACGGATAACCAAATGAAGAAGGGACGAAAGAGAAAAAAAAAGGTTTCTTTGCGGTTTCCTCTTTCCTTACTGTTGTGCTTTGCATTTATATATGCGTGTAATAATATAACTGATGTGAATTTGGAAGCCTCCTTTTACCAAGAACCAACAAAACAAACCATTCCGAAAGGAAAAAAAGGTATTATATATGTTTTCATGGTGATTCATACGTGAAATTGTGAAGAATTTATCGTTCCTAGAGAAATATATTCTTAAGAAAATTATATTTACCCATGCTTTTGTTTGATCTCTTTGGTTGAAGAACATAAAACCATGGATCCATTAATGAAGCTACTGGACAGGAGCTGGGACACAACCCTACAATTATGTCCTGCATATCACCTACTTATGTGTGACCCACAAATAGATTTTGGTCATGTATGTTGGAATCTCTCTCTCTCTCTCTCTCTCTCTCTCTCTCTCTCTCTCTCTTCTCTCTCTCTCTCTCTCTCTCTCTGTTAAAGATGTCTCAACTGTTAATTTCACATGGAGGCAAACATGCCAATTTACTACGAGCCATATGTGGCCTGGAATGCACAAGGGTCCATACCACTTGTTTCTTAACTAATGCATGGCTGAACACTTGGACTGTGCTAAAGTTTCTGACATTTTAAGACGAGCTTGAAAAGATAGAAAGGGTTTCAGGGCTTTTGTATTGTTGTTATGGTTTGGTGGAACAATCTTTGTCTGGTACCATTGCCTCAGGTTTCCTCTTCCCCTGCTGCTGGCAAAAGTAAGCTGGTTTTTTTTTGTTGTTTCTCTGTGATGTAACACCATGAGCTAAAACCTTAATCAAGATCATGATAACAAAAGCTGGGAACATATGATGCATGAAAAAATGGCATGTGAAAACGACGCATGAGGGCATCTAAGAAATGATCTTAAACCATAAAACAATGGACTAGGATGTCTGATTAGTGTACAGCACTGTGCGTGTATATTAGAGTTAAAATAGTGACAGAAACAAGAGAAACTGACTCAAGCCATGTTAGTTAACTGTGCTGTACTAAGAATTCTGCACTGATCTCAGTAGCAAGGTTGCCAAGATTGAAACACTCGCAATTCAGTTGCAAAAACAGCAATCAGTCCCATTTTTGCCAGATCCATAACTGATGATGCATAAAACTAGAGCTGATATTAAAATGTAACTTCCACAGCTGCAGTGGTATTTTGGGCATCATTTGCTTCAACAATATGTAGAAAGATGATTCCTCTGAAGGAAGAAATACACAGAATAAAAATGTGAAACGGTAAAGAGCCCAAATGCAGCTAAATCGTTTCACGGGATTCGGCTACTGATGCAAGAGTTGTACATTACAAATTGACTCAAGGAATTGTCGAAGTAAACCTATCTGCAAAATCGAAAAAGAAAAACTCAGGACTAAATGTCATTGGGAACTTCATACATAATTTCTTTCTCTTCCATTACACTTTAGCGGCTCCTTGCTGTGTCATCATAACTTATACAGAGGCACATCCGCGAAGCTTGGCAGAGAAAAGGAACTAGCAGTATACAGGCAGCATTATCAAGGATAACATACTGCCTACTTTGCCAACCTTCATAGGCTCTCAACTAGTGCTGTTTGCATTGAATTGACAAGTAACACTACCACCATTTCTTCTCAGACAGGGAAATGAGCTGAAAGCAAAGATTTAAAAAAAATCATGTTACAATGCATGGAATAATTCACAAAGAAAATATAATACTGAATATGTTGATAACTCAAACTGATTTGAACTTCACAGTTCCTTCTCGGCAAATTATATCATTTTAATTTGAGGACTAGATTTCTAGGAAATCTACGAATATCTACAGACATTTCATGGTGAAAAATCAACATTAAAAAATATATGCTAAATATGGATCTGTATGCTTTTATATTAGAGGTGCAAAGTTGAACTTATATATCTCTAGTTACAAAACTAAGTTTAAATAGCTGACACTGAATAACTTATGATATGCATCAGAATCTTGCTCGAGTCCGTTTTAAGATCCATCTGGTTTCAAGCAATCACATCAGGATACTTGTACCTGGGTGATGATTGTCCATGAAAAAAAAAATTGACGAGACTAGTAAACATTTCACAAGAGATTGGAACAATATATCGAGAAGAGAAAATACTGCTCATCTCCAAAATGTGAGATTGAGAAAAGTGAGCATCGTGTTGATGTATCTGAAATACCTCAAGACTTACTTTGAGGCATACTTTTTTTAGAGATACCTTGAGACATACTTGCTGCCGGGAAGGGAAAATGAAAAATTGTCAAAAGAAAAAAGGAAAAATGAAAATATTCTGAGAGCTATTTGTAAGAGCAAACTAATAAACATGATTAAAGAGCAAAAGAACATAGATTAAATATTTCGGAATTCACATAAAGTTTACAAAGATTTCTGATGGACTTTTACTAATCATGGCAAAGGACAACAAATATGCCATAAGAGATCTGAAGTCAAGTAGACAACATGACAGTTAGACATTATGCATGGACAGGATCAGGGATCTTGAAAAACAATTGGTTTTTTCTGTTTTTTTCATTATTTTCCCCGTCAAGGTTTCTTTATAAGAAAGTCCAAACTGGTTTAAACCTAACTTTTTTATGGTCTAAGATTCCAATAGAAATACCTCCTCCAGAACAGACTGGCCATTCCGCAATAGAATATTACCATGTGCAAAAGTCTAGAAAAGACTCTGAAATTTGTCTAACACTTCCTATACTAGTCATCTAGGCTTGATCAATTTTTGGATCAAGTTAGCAGGCCCATATTTCAGAGTCTTTTCTAGACTTTTAACGAATATAGCCAAGTTAGAAACAGACCCACAGCAAAGTTAGAAATTGAAGGATATAGCCATAAGATGTGTTCTAGGATTTATAGAATATGGCTTTTTGGATAAGGTTGAATGTACAAGGTTCTATAGGATTAATAGAATTCCTGTAGTTTTCGATGTTGGCATTGATTAGCTAAAAAGGAAAATATCCACTAACCCAAAGTTCAAAATACAGTATGGGCATGAGTGCCAAGGGTATTGTGAAGAGTATATGTGACATATCATTGCAGATGCAGCTTTACTTTATTTAATTAATAAATTGAAGCAACTGCAAACATTAATATGATCGGGAAAAGAATCAGTCACAAGCAATCATATAATACATAATAATTGTTCAATTAACTCTCTAGTTATAATTATTTATTAGCATGTAAGTCCTTGTATTTAAGAAAATAGGGTCATGACATGGCAGCAATGAACAGCAAAAGGAGCATCAAAATAGCAAGAGAGCAGGAAAAAATAAATTGAGCAATTGCTTATGAAGCTGCATAGCCACAGAAAAGCATTCAAAATCATGCCTATACCTCGCTCCGACAAAAAAGCATGCCTACACACAGATAGATATGCATTTGCATAGGCAACCAAGATTCATGTACATGCCACAAAGAAATGTACTGTTTATTAGTACCACACATGCAGCCACATAGACAACATTTCTGAGCACTGAACTAACCTGGCGAGCAACCTGTACAAGCCTCCTACTATCTCTTGATGATGAATCAATTACCAAACTGTCCTTTTGAGGCTCTGCCACATGATCTGCTATGTCCAATTTCCTTTGTGTTGAATCATTTTCCTCTAAGGAAACAGTTTCCTTTTTGGCCTCTAGATTTGCCCTCTTCCGCTTTCTCCTATACTTAACAACGTTATCAGTTGTAGCTTCAGCAGGCTGTGTACTCCTTCTGCAAGGTTCATAATCTCTGGATTCACCATTTTCTGATACAAGATAAGCTTCATGGTTTTCTTTTTGTGAAGAAGTAACCACCTCTACTGTGGTACTATCTCTGTCTAACCTTGCATTCTTGACCACCTTTTCACTTTTAGCCTCCTGTTTTCTACCTTCATCCGAAAGAGAACTATCGTTCATGTCAACTAAACTAAACAAAAGTAGTTTATTTTGATTATCCTCTTCGCTAGTATTTTCAGAGTTAGATTTAATGTCTATACCAATATGGCTCTTCAAACAGGTTTCAGACAGTTCTGTAACAGTTTGTCCAGTTCGAATCCCTGAGGTATGATGATTGAGAGATTCCTTCGATTCAATACATGTACTTTTTGAAGTTTTCACATCTTCCATGGATTTCCGACCGAGATAAGAATTAGGGGTTTCATGAGATACCTCACTGGTTCTTGCATGCATGGTTTCAACAGATCTAGTGATGTCACTTGGTTCACTAGCTATTGAATGATTACCATTAATCAATTCAATAGCCGCTATGTCAGTCAAGGTACCAAAGGATCTAGGCTTCACAATACGCTTTCTTTGCATTCTTCGTCTTCTGCGCCAGGTACAAATCTTAAGAGCATAATCATTTCCATTGGTGTTACCGGGACGGCCAACTTCCTTGGAATCAAGAGATGGCTTTACCTGACATGTTTTGTCTATCGTCGAACAATTTTCAGTAGTAGATCTTCCAACCCTATTATTTCCATAGTTAACCGTTTTACAATCCATCTTTGGAAATTGCTTATCATTTACTGCAAGATGTTTTCTCCTGGTCAATAAGTTACGTTCAAATGCGCGTATCCGCTGGGTGCATCCATTTCGGTAAGGCTCTTGTTCTTTGTTTGTCAGTATTATTGATGCTAAGTCAGGTTTTACAGCGCAATCATTTGATACTATCAAATCTTTTGAGGAATGAGCTAGTGTTGGACCTTCCATGAAGCAACGGTGACCAGCTTTGTCCATCTGACTTAAAGCTCCATGTTTAATGTCAGCATTTGAGGAACATGACTCCCCACCCTGGAAAAAAAAAAGGAAGAGTCAAAATCATATTTGCTTCTCATTTCTGGCTATATGTAGACTGGAAGTAATAGCCCAAGGGTTTTTTTGTTAAAAACCTTAGCTTGATTACTCTTCCTATTCTCCATCTCAGAATGCACCATTTTTAATTCAGATCTGAGAATGCCTATTGTATCCTCTGCTTTGTGGAGCTTAATTTGAAGTTTGTGAATCTTCCTTGCCTGTGATAATTTCACATTTTCAGCTTCTTTAATCTGCAAACAATTCATTTTTATCGGCTTAGTAAAACACTAGAAAAGTAATAATCAGACTAGAAAATAACACATCAGCAGAGCAGTCAAGATTATTGTTTTATCATGGCAATCATAAGAACTCTGAGCATCCCAATTCTCGGTAATAGTTAAATTGATTAGAACTCTCCTTCTGTCCTATGGTTTGTCAGCAGAACTGCTATGATCTTATTTCCAACTGATACAAAAATAAGGGTAAGTGCCTATAACCTACATATTTTATGAAAATTAAAAAAACAAATCTTTCCTAGATACAAAATACACCCAAAAAATTCCAAATAGTACAAATAAAAAAGAGAGAGAAACAGCTGTAAGTTTCATCTTTTCAACCAAAGACCGACCTTGTTGTCCATGACGGCCTTCACCCGAAGGAGCAAGGCGAGCGTCTCCTCCTTCGCCAGCGACAGTCTTCGTTCCAACTGAGCTGCCCTGCGGTCTGCCGCCAGCACCCGCGCCGCCGCCTCCTTCGCCGTGTTCAGGATAATGTCAGCGTACGCTCGCTTCAGCGCCTCCATTTTCTGCACCGTAAAACGCCCACAACCGAACCTCATCGGCGTCAGAGGAAAGGAACCGTCGGAAGAACAGCAACAGAAATCGACCCCCCGCGCGGGAGGACGCGTCCAAAATATCAAAAAAAGAAACAAAAAGACCGGATTTTGACGAGCTTTTCGGCGATTACCTCAGCGGCATCGTCGTCCATCGGAACAGGGAGGGGGACGAGAAGCGGAGACAGCGGCGGCGGTCGCCGGTCGACGCCCGCGTCGGCGGCGGTTGGAGGAAGGGAACGGCGGAAGCAGGAGGCGGAAGTGGGTTTGTTGGCGTTTTTAATTTTTTATTTAATTTTTTTTCGTGTGTTTTTTTTTTCCTTCCTTCTTTCTTCCCCATTTCCACTCTCTTCTGTCCGTTATGACAGGGAGATTTATTGCCGCGGTTGTTTACCTAAATCACCCCTAGTAGTTGCCGTTATTTACAGGGCGGCTGCGCCCTTTGGTTCGAGCTCAAAGAGGGAGGACGAGGGAACAGAGTAAGGGATACAGCTGTCTTTTCGTATCTTTTTGTAGTTGCGGGAGAGGTCGCTGTTGTTTTGGACAATGTTGTAAAATACGAATCGGATCAGCCGATCGAACCGGTCGGACCGATATTCGGGCTTCTAATCGGCCTATGAGTCAAATAAAAATCGAATATCCTGTTGAGCCACTTTGAATTGGTCAAACCCGATCAAAATTCAGATTGAACCGGCTAAATCCGAGTTAAACCGGTCGGTTCCAAATTTAAAAAAAATTAGCATATAATTGTGTTTGTGATGAGATTTGAATCTTGGTCAAACAAAATATTTAACTTATCCAAACTACTAAAGCAATTAAATAGATTTATAAATTTTATAATTTATTTTACTATTTATTTTTTTTGAATTTTACGTCTTAGTACCAATATCCTAAAATTATTATTCATCGACAATAAATTCACAATATTTTTTCCTTTCAATTCAAAAAGGACTTAAATTATTATACTCTTGTGAAAAAAATATTTAATTGTTAAAATTTATTTAACATTTCATAATTAAAAATAGTTGTATTGAGTTATTATATATATATATATATATATGTGAGATGTTAATATAGTACATATTTTATTATTTTTTGTTAATATATATGTATATATATACCTTCTTAGTCTCGACTTTAGGGATAACTATTTTTTATCATATTTTTATGAGGACCACATTAACATTTGTTAACATACAATATATATTATATTAATTTATTATTGTTCGGTCCAATCATCCGGCCTAACCGGTTCTACCGGTTCGACCGTGTCCGGAGACCTTTCCGGATCGTTCGCCGGTCCAAGTTTTACAACCTTGATTTTGGACCGTGGTTTGCTGGGGCAATGGGAGTTATAGAGAAGACTATCAATTTTAAGATTTGATTGTATGGCTTCTTTTTTTTAATTATTTATTTATTTGTTTTTTATTTTCTCATGTTTTGGTTAACTTAGTATTTTAATAAATTTAAAAAAGTTAAGTTATAAAAAATTTTAAAACTCTATTTTAAAGGAATGCAAAATAAGTCAATTTTTTTAATCAGATGTTCAAAAATTATTTGTCCATGACTAATCATGATATTTCTCTTTCTGATACATTCTTAAGAAATTATCCTATATCGAGCTTATTCACTTATATATTTTATATGGCTCATTGACACGAGCAAAAATTAATTAAGTTAATAATATTATAAATTGGTATCGACCCTAAACAATGGTGATGCAAATTTTGATGAGATTATTAACTCTCGTAGAGTTTGCAATTGTGACACTAAATAAAATCTTGCATAATTTAATATAAGAAATATGTTAAATATAAAATAGATATATAATTTCATGATATACATTTAAATAAATTGTGCATGTCAATGATGTCGTCCAAATTAGATAATTTTGATTTACACAATTATGATAATATAATATTAAAGTCATCATTGATCTATATATCAATAAATCTTAATATGATGAATAGGTGATTACATAGTAATTGCTATAATTAGTGATGAATGTGGTAAAATATTTCATTACTCACTCGTCATATTTTTTCGTTTTACACTAAACCATCACAAATATAATACTTGTTTTGCTCGTTAGATTAATCTCTAATATTTCAGAGGGCTTATCTAAATTTTGCTATGTTATCATGTGGAGATATTTATATTTATTTTTACATTGGATATATTATTGTGTGAAATATAATAAATATTAACATAGATGTACGAAACTTGACATAAATTAGATGACATTTTTTAAATTTAAAACTAAGTGAAACCAACTTTGATTTCTACAAAGTCAAGTATCCTTATACTTTTTATATTCATAAACTTAGTATTGTATGATATTAATTTTTTTTATTTTTTTTATATTATAAATAGTCATACGAATCACAATATGACATTGTACTAGATGATTGATTATACTCATTGTGCTCATGTTATATTTTTTTCATGAAACAAAAATATTATTTGCGACATAGTGTAACCTATTTTTTATAATATTCGTATTTTTAACAAAATTTATACGAAGACTATAACAACTTTATTATGAACTATGTAAACGAAATATTATAAAGACCAGAATAAAAAAACTATGAATAATTTAATTTCAATGTCATAATTTCATAACTCTTTCATTGGTGAACCTTCATTTTTTATTATAATGATATTTTTTGTGATGGTTGCCTTATGTACTTCACTTATTAGAGGTTTTGTGTATTAAAAATCAATTGTTTTATTTTTATATTTTTTTAATCTTTTTTCCAATCAATTCTTTTTACCTTATTAAGAAGAATTTGGACTATAGAAGTTAGAGTTTTTGCCTCTTCATGAGTAGATTAATTAAGTTCTACAATAACTTTTTTTTTTCATGTTTTTTTATACATATACTCACACATATGAATGATATTGTAGAGAATAATTATTATTATACTCACACAAATATATAATTTTCTTTTGCCCGCAAGTGTAAGTTAGTTTTAACTTATACTTTTTCTTTTTCTGAAATATGCAATTAATTTCTTTTATTGTAGATGGATGCAAGCTTCTTTCTATCTTTTCGAAAGTTGAAGATAATCTTATAATTGAATAAAATTATTATTGTGACATTATAAATTGCTGCCAAAAAAATTACTAGAAGGTACTAATGAGACATATTGGCTATCTATATTTATGCAAAATGATGTTATCTTTTTCTTTTTTTGAATGTTAACTTTCTTGTTTTAACCATTAGATATTTTAAATATAGCAACAAAATTACTGATGGATCTTATCAAAGAATAATTTTCTGAATTGATCAAACTCTTTTAATCACTTGATTAAATACTTAGATTTGTTTTATATATTTGGTAATGATTTTATAGTGAACAAAAATTCTTTTTAAGTAAGCATATTTATTTTGTCATTTTTCTTTTTCTGGGTTAATTCCTTTTACCTCCCTTGTACTATAGAGTTTTTCCATATCTAACCATGTATTATAAAAAATGACAATCGCCCCCTTGAATTATCTCCACGCTTCCGTATAAGTCCTTCTGTCAACCTCTGATTCTATTTATGTTAAAGGTGATTATGCAATAACAATTTTGCCCTCTCAACTTGTGGACTTATAACATGAATACTTCCATTTTTTCACCGAGAGCATCAACTCTGGGTGCAGTGGTCGTCCTAAGCATATGAAGCGGACGACCAAGGCACACAGAAGATATATCAGAAGAACTACATGTGTGCAGTGGTCGTCCTAAGCATATGAAGCGGTCGACCAATACTAAAGAAGGAAGACGTGTGGAGGAGCGAAAGGATGAATGGTCGACCAGAGATGTAAAGGGGACGATCGAAGCAAAGGGCTGAAAAAAAGAGGTCGTCCGAAGGTGAAGAATGGGCGACACGACTTGACATGTGCCCGCTGCACCTACGGTCGACCGACTTGACATGTGCCAACACCTCTGGCACACCTGTGGTCGCCCACTGATTCCTTTTGAATCCTTCGGGCGTCCATCGCTCCGCCTTATGGAAATTCTGGGCGTTCGCTCATTCCACACTGAGATCCTCGGACGTCCGCTCCCTCCTCTGTCAGTACTTCGGTCGTCCGCTCACTTCTCATGGGATCCTCGGACGTCCGCCAAAGCTTCCTCTGACAGGCCCCAACTTTCGCTCGTTCCATCTGAATCTTCAGACGTCTACTGTATTCTCCAGACATTTTCTGGACGTCCACTGATACTTCGCCAGATTCCTCGGACGCCCATTCTTTCTTCTGTTAGACTTCCTGGTCGACCGTTGCTCTGTCTCCTCAGACTTCGGACGACCTCTAACAAGCCCTTTGCTTTCATCTTCGGACGACCTCTCCTTTTTAGCCCTTTGCTTCGGTCGTTCCCTTTACATCTCTGGTCGACCATTCATCCTTTCGCTCCTCTACACGTCTTCCTTCTTTAGTATTGGTCGACCGCTTCATATGCTTAGGACGACCACTGCACACATAGTTCTTATGATATATCTTTTGTGTGCATTGGTCATCCGCTTCATATGCTTAGGACGACCACTGCACCCAGATGTGATGCTCTCGGTGAAAAAATGAAAGTATTCAAGTGTTATAAGTCCACAAGTTGAGAGGGCAAAATTGTCATTACATAATCACCTTTAACATAATAGAACCAGAGGTTGACGAAAGGACTTACGGAAGCGTGGAGATAGTTCGGGGGGCGATTGTCATTTTTTATAATACATGGTTATATACGGAAAAACTCTATAGTACAAGGGAGGTAAAAGAAATTAACCCCCTTTTTTTTCTTTGTCTTGTTCTGCTAGTATGATTAGAATTATTAATTTTATTGCTTAATTCATTTTTGTGAGTTTATTTTAGTTACTAGTGATGCATTTATGATAAAACAATTAAGTAAAAATAAAACATCACATTTAAGTGACTATTATAATCATTAAGTTTAAACGAATGAATGTAACAATATTAGTTTTCTTATTTAGAAATAATAAATATATAATCCAAATATTTTTAATATTATATTTGGGATGAATGCATAATTAGTTTCAATCATATAACTTCAATTGTAGTTTGGTTGTATGTCTTTTTTATGATCAAAATTGACACAATTAAGTGACTATTATAATCATTAAGTTTAAACGAATGAATGAAAAATATTAGTTTTTTATTTAGAACTAACAAATATGTAATCCAATCATTTTAATATTATATTTGGGATGAAAGCATAATTAGTTTCAATCATATAACTTAAAGTATATTTTAATTGTATGACTTTTTTCCGATCAAAATTTCATAAATCAAGTGTTAATATATGAATCATTTTACCTTTTCATTTTATGTCACATTCCTACATTTCGATTGTCAATTTGAATTTACGGAACTAATTTTTTAGCAAGTTATGAAAAATTAACAAATTGTAAATTAAATTTGGATAGTCATGACGATCATCACTATTCTGAAGAGAGGTCGATGTTCGCTGTTTTGGACTCCGGTCTGTTGGGCAATGAGAGTCACGGAGGTTACCGGCTTTAAGATTTGGTTATATGGCTTCTTTTTTCAACTATGTTTTTATTTGTTTCTTACTTTCTCATATTTTTGTTAAGTTAGCTTCTTAACAAATTTAAAGAAAATTAAGTTATAAAGATATTTAAAACTCTATTTTAAAGGGATGCAAAATAAGTCAAATTCTTTACTCATATGTTCAAAAATTATTGAACAGTGACTAATCATGATATTTCTTCTCTTGACACATTCTTAAGAAATGTTTTTATATCGAGTCTCTTCACTTATACATTTTATATAACGCATAGATAAATATGAGCAAAAACTAACTAAGACAATGATATTATAAATTGTTATCGGCTCTAAAAAATGGTGATACAAATTTTATTGAGATTATTAAATCTCGTGGAGTTTGCAATTGTGACACTAAACAAAATATTGCAATATGTAATATATAAGAAAGATGCTATGTATAAAATGAATATGTAATTTCATGATTTCATGGAGTTTGCAATTGTGGCACTAAACAAAATATTGCAATATTTAATATATAAGAAAGATGATAGACATAAAATGAATATGTAATTTCATGATATGCATTTAAATAGATTGTGTAGGTCAATGATGTAGCTCAAATTACGTAATTTTGATTGACACAATTGAACAATATGATATTAAAGTCATCATTGATCTATATATCACTAAATCTCAACATTATAACTAAATCTCAACATTATAGTGTTATTGTGTCATTTGTGATGAATAGTTGATGACATAGTAATTGCTATAATTAGCGATTAGTTTGTAACACATCATAACTCATCACAATTTTTTTTTCATTTTACACTAAATCATGACAAATATAATATTTGTTTTGTTCGTTAGAAATTAATCTCTAAGTAATATTTAAGATGACTTATTTAAATTTTAAATTGCTATGTTATCATGTGAAGATATTTATATTTTTTTGACGTTAGATATGTTGTTATGTGAAATATAATAAATCTTAACATAGATTAATGAAACTTTACATATTTAAATTAGATGACATTTTTCAAATTTAAATTTAAGTGAAACCAACCTTGATTTATACAAAGTCAAATGTCCTTATACATTTTATATTCACAAAATTTAGTATCGTACTATTGTATGATATTAATTTTTTATTTTTGGAAAAAATTTACAAACATTCATACGAATCACAATATGATATTGTACTAGATGATTGATTATACTCATTGTATGTGTGTTATATTTTTTTCATGAAACCAAAAATTATTTGCAAAGTAGTGTAAACTACTTTTTATAATAATTTTATATTTTTAACAAAATTTTATAGGAAGGCTATAACAAATGTTAATATGAATTATGTAAATAAAATGTTATAACAACCAGAATCAATAAAAAAATATTAATAATATAATTTCAATGCCATAGTTTTATAACTTTTTCAATGGTGAACCTTCATTTTTCATTATAATGATATTTTTTCGTGATGATTGTCTTATGTACTTCACTTGTTAGAGGCTTTGTATATTAAAAATCAATTCTTTTGTTTTTATTTATTTTATTCCTTTTTCAATCAATCTTCCGTACCTTATTAAAAAAATTAGACTATAGAAGCTAGAGTTTTGCCTCTTCATGAGGAGATTAATTAAGTTATATAATTTTCTTGTTATTTTGATACATATACTCACACATCTGAATGATGTTGTAGATAATAAGTATTATTATAACTAAGAGAAGCAAATTTTATTTTATAATTATATAGTTTTCCTTTGTCCGCAATTGAAACTAACTCATACTTTTTATTTTCCTAAATCATGCAATTGATTTCTTTTATTGTATATGGATGCAAGCTTCTTTCTAACTTTTCGAAAGTTTAAGGTAATTTATAATTGGATAAAATTCTTGTTATTATAATATAAATTGTTGTCAAGAAAATTTACTAGAAGATATTAACCACACATATTGATTATCTACATTTGTGCAAAATGATATGCTATCTTTTTTAAATGTTAACTTTCTTTTCAACAATTAGATATTTTGAATATAACAACAAAGTTTGTGATGGATCTTATCAAAGAATAAGTTCCTGAATTGAGTATAACTTTTTAATCACTTGACTAAATACTTGGATTTGTATTATATATTTGATAATGATATTCATCATGAACATAAATTTTTTTTAAGTATGCATATTTATTTTGTCCTTTTCCTTTATTTTCTTTGTCATGTTCAATTAGTATGATTAGAATTATTACTTATGTTTCTTAATCCATTTTGTAAGTTTATTTTTGTTATTGGCGATGCATTTATGATAAAAATAATTAAGCAAAAACAAGCATGACACGTTTAAGTCACTATTATAATAACTAAGTTTAAATGAATGAAGCAACATTAGTTTTCTTATTTAGAAATAATAATTATATAATATAATATTTTAATATTATATTTGGGATGAATGCATAATTAGTTTCAATCATATAACTTCAATAGCAGTTTGGTTGTATGTTTTTTTTTTCGATCAAAATTTTACAAATTCGACTGTTAATATATGAATCATTTTATATTTCCATTTTTTTAACTTCCTACATTTTAGTTGTGAAATTGAATATATGGAGCTAGCTTTTCAGCAAGTTAGGAAAAAATAGCAAATTGTAAACTAAGTTTGGATAGTAATGAAGATCATTAACCCATTATTTTGAATATAATCAAATTAGTCAAATATCTTTACTTGGTGTACATAAAAATATTGATCTATGTCTCATCATGATATTACTTCTTTTGATACATTTTTGAGGAATTATTTTATATCATGTCAAATTCACTAATACATTTTATATGATACGTAGACAAATACGAGCAAAATCAATTGAGATAATGATATTATAAATTAATATAAGTTCTAAGAAATTGTGAAATAGATTTCAATGAGATTATTAAATATTGTGAAGGTCGCAATTGTTGCACTAAAGAAATTCTTACATCATTTAATATATAATAAAGATGCTAAGCCTAAAGATGGATATATAATTTCATAATATGCATTTAAATAAATTATGGAGGTCAATTGTGCAGTTCAAATTAGATAATTTTGATGTACCCAAAAAAAAAAAATTAGATAATTTTGATTTACACAAATTGTAAAAAAATAATATTAAAGTCATCATCAGTTTATATATCAGTAAATTTTAACATAGACAATGTTGATATGACATTTTGTGATGAATAAATGATGAAATAGTAATTGTTATAGCTATTGATTGGCAAAATCTAATATGAGAGGTCAAAATTAGTATCACATGAACAAAATACAGAGGTGGCCGAAATATTAGAACACAAAACGAGAGGTCAAAGATAAGTCTCATGTAGATAAAACACACAGGTGATTATGAGTCCGAAATGAATTATTTATTGAATGGGTTGGGGTGTTACAATAATAAATTTGTAACAAAATATTCCATCAACGGCTCATCGTAATTTTTTTTTTCATTTTACACTAACCATTACAAACATAATAATCATTTAACTAGTTAAAAATTAATCTCCAAGTAATATTTTAAGACGACTTGTCTAATTTTTAAATTGTTATGTTATTATGTTGAGATATTTATATTTGTTCATATTGGATAAATTGATGTGTGAGATATATTACATCCTAACATAGATTTACGAAACTTGACATAACTAAAATTGAGTGGCATTTTCTAAATTTAAATATAAGTGAAGACAATTTTGATTTCTACAAAGTCAAGTGATATTATATGCTTTATATTATTAAAATTTAGTATTGTATGATGTTAAATATTTATCTTTAGATAAAATTACAAATATTCATACGAATCATAATAGAAACTTGTACTAGATGATTGATTAGTTTGTCTCATCATTATACACATGATATATATTTTTATTAAAGCAAAAAATTATTTGCAAAGTATTATAAATTTGTTGGGTGATATTTGTATCTTCAATAAAGTTTTATACGAAGACTATTTGATTAAGAACTATGTAAATAAAATGTTATAACAACTAGAATAAAAAAAAGCTATTAATAATATGTTTTCAATGTTATAGTGACATAACTATTTCAATGGTGAATCTTCATTTTCATGCTAATAATATTTTTGTAATGATGATTGCCTTATGTGCTCACTTGTTGAAGTTTGTGTATTGAAAATTAATTATTTATTTTTTAATTAATTCTTTTTTTATCTTATTAAAAATATTTTGGGCTATATATCTTTGACACTAAAATCCGAACTAAATAGATATTGAAATCTAATACTCCCCCTCAAGTTGGAGCGTTTGGATTACGAATGCCTAACTTGCCACACAAAAGCTGAAATCGATCTCTACCAAGTGCTTTTGTGAATAGATCAGCTAACTGAAATCTAGTAGACATATAAGAAGTAGCAATGTCCTTTGAGCGAATGTGATGACGAATGAAATGACATTCAATCTCAATGTGTTTTGTCTTTTCATGAAACACACGATTAGCAGCAATATGTAAAGTTGAATGATTATCACATAAAAGAGCGCATAGGTTGTGAATGAGAGATTTGGAGTGAAGATAATAAAACCTTAATCCATAATAGTTCACAAGCAGTAGCAGACATAGCACGATACTCAGTTTTAGCAGATGAATGTGATACAATTTGTTGTTTCTTCGACTTCCAAGAAATTGGACTACCACCAAGAGTAATAAAATAACCACTTGTAGACTTTCGAGTTAAGGGACAACTAGCCCAATCAGAATCAGTAAAATCCGAACTAAATAGATTTTGAAATCTAATAATATACACTAGAGTTTTGTCTCCTCGAGAGTAGATTAATTAAATTTTACAATAACATTTTTTCATGTTATTTTGATACATGTCGTGACATCACAACCTCTAGTTGAGGTACCACGAGAGTGTTATCATAAAATTATATATAAAAAATCTTTGCTCACATATCAACATAATGACATCATTTAAAAGGAACATAATTTAAAATATACTCTTAAGTTGTCATCAAGTAAAGAGTGTTTCAGTGATATTTCTGAAGTTAACAAAATAAAAGTAGCCTAAGTGAAATACTCGTGCAAGACTAACATTTGTTCCAAGATAAATAAGTTATAATCTCTAACATAATAAAATGAAGATTTTATGAAGTGAAACAACTTAAAGTGGTTCATAGTTTTCTTATCTCTCTCATTTTTAACCCATATTTCCCTATTTTCACATCAAAATAAGCAAGACTCATCATTCATGACCTGCAAAAATATTTAAATGAGAAGGATGACATTGATTAAGCTCAGTGAGTGAAATTTTGACTTTCACAAAAATCATAAGAATAATAAGTCAATGTATATTGGAAAGCAAGAGCAATACATATATATAGAAATAATAATAATATTTTTTTTCATGCCATATCAAATGGACTTAATAAAACAAGTGTCATATGCGATCTTAATAAATATTATTATGACGGACTTGATGTTGTTATCCAAGTGGTCTAAATAGTTTTTGTCGTCTCTACTAACTCAATAAACATTCTTTTGACGGACTTAATTTTCCATAGTGGTCTTAATAATTTGCCGTCTNTATTTTACTCTATTATTATTTTACTCTATTATTATTATTATTATTATTATTATTATTATTATTATTATTATTATTATTATTATTATTATTATTATTATTATTATTATTATTATTTTGGGGTGTTACACATACGCTCACACATCACACATCTGAATGGTGTTGTAGACAATAATAATATTATTATCTTTAATAGAAGCAATTTTTTTTTTAAAAAAGTATGGTTTTCTTTTCATGACCTGCAAAAATATTTAAATGAGAAGGATGACATTGATTAAGCTCAGTGAGTGAAATTTTGACTTTCACAAAAATCATAAGAATAATAAGTCAATGTATATTGGAAAGCAAGAGCAATACATATATATAGAAATAATAATAATATTTTTTTTCATGCCATATCAAATGGACTTAATAAAACAAGTGTCATATGCGGTCTTAATAAATATTATTATGACGGACTTGATGTTGTTATCCAAGTGGTCTAAATAGTTTTTGTCGTCTCTACTAACTCAATAAACATTCTTTTGACGGACTTAATTTTCCATAGTGGTCTTAATAATTTGCCGTCTCAAATAAACTCAGTAGACTGCCACACTCAGTGGACTTAATAGGTTGTCGCATCTAATAACATAAGTTTTGATAATAATTTCTCTCTCATAAGAAATATACATATATTTCATATGCATTCTCAAGAATAAATACAATATTCTAACCATAACTTAATTTTCCTCATAACTTCATATAAAGATGACATGTAAATTTTCTCGACGCCCAACATGGCTAGGTTAATAGTGTGAACCTCAATCGACATAATATATTTCACGTCAAACACTCAAACAAGTACAAATTTCAATTCTCAATAAGTGTATGCTTCAGATGGAGAAAATAGAAAATACATTATACATCATCATATAATTACTCATGAGAGTAATATGATAAATATTATTTCAGGAAGTCCACTCACCTCATATTTATGAAATCCTTAATCTCTTATATGGATCCGAAAGAAATCACTCACTCCTAAACGAGGTACAATATATAAGTTCTTAGTTAGACCTTAACTCAATTTCTATTTCCAAATTTACATTTCACTACTAATTGCGACAGTAAAAAAAATGTATGGAATATATCAATACTAACAAATAATACTCTTCTTTTTTTTTTTGCTATGTAAAAAAATAGTTTAATAATCATGAATACAACCTTATGAATACAATCGTAAGATTATATATATATATATATATATATA
>LTAE01004225.1:0-33418 GCA_001647135.1 Pontederia paniculata | reverse complement strand
TCTTGGTGCCATTCCAGGTCCTACAGTTGATACCAAAAGCATTATCATCACCAACACCATCGAAAGCATCAACCCCATCCAAACAATGGCTACCAAAGAGCCCAACTGCAATGCAACTCCAAGAGAAAACATAACGTCAAATCAAGGGCAAAGCTAAACTTGTTGAATCAGGTGGATAGAGATTGAAGACAGTTGGTTGCATACTCGTTCGCGCTTGTTGAGTATCATCAAGGTTAGCATTGACGATCACATTATTATCCTTGGTAAGATTGTTCTTAATTGAAATTTTCATTTTTTCAATTTAGTCAGTTTTTTTTTTTTGAGGTTTCTTGAGTTTAGTAGTGTATTTTGTTAGATTTTATGTTTTAATTTAGGTCAGAGTTCATATGGTCTCTCTCTGATCGAAATTCATGTAATAGGATAGAGTTGTGATCAACACGGGCCGCATCCATGGAACACGGACCATGTTGACCATCGAACATATCGAGGCATTACGCTAGCCAAGGCATTTTCTCTTGTTTTGCGGGCCCGTGTCTCTGACAAATGGATCATGTCTAATCTCACATGGCTGGTGTCCTTGTTTTAGCAACAATATTCTTTTGAGGCTCTCACACATACTCTTCCTTCTCCAACATTTTGCACTAGGATCATAGTCTATGTCTCCCTTGAAACAGACATGCCTCCAGCTCGATCTACACCAACACCAATTCGACGTGGTTCATTTATTAACCATGTCATGTTTTTCTTTGACTCCACTTGTGTCCATCCAAACACCACCCACGCTTATGTACAAAAGCCTTTCATTACGACCACCAACACGTATCGTGTTGCACCCACACGTCGCCTATATTGCAGCTCTATAGATATTTTTTGCTCACTTTTCCTCACATCAAAATCGATTGAACATGCGAAAGCCAACCCTACAGAATTGATGCTCTTGTTGCACTCTGGTCATATTTCCTATTGCAGTTCATCGAAGACATAACACTTGGGTGAGATTTTTCCTTTTCTTTCTTTTCTTTTTCTTTTCATTAATCAATTTGTATCCTACCGGGTTTGACCAATAATAAGAACATTGATGACTTAGAGATTGTGGGAGGTTGCATTCCATGCATCATGTTTACCTTACCTGTCTTGCATCGCATAACATATTTATTTATTTTATGTTAGTTTATTTTTATTGCATCTTTTAATTTCGAAAATTCATAAAAAATGTAAAAAATAACAATTGTATAAATTTTATCTCGTTCTTACATATTTAGTGTTTTTCTTATGTTAATTTTATGGCAACTTGTCAAAATATGAAATCTAATTAATGTTGTTTTTACCAAATATTGCCTTGGTATTGGGTATCGGTATGTAGAATGTTGTTGAATAGAATTACAAAAGTTATTACTACATTTTCTTTTTTCCAAGTTGTTTTTGTTTTCCTTTTCTTTAGTCTTGATTATAGTTGCATTTTTATCGAACACATTTTTATTGAACACATTAAGTAATGTTTGAGATTTTATATATTTGAAAAAAATGTGTGAAAAATGAAAGTGAAATAAAATGAAAATAGTGAATTGAATGAAGTTGTTGAGGTACAAATGAGTTATTTGGAATATTGGTTTGTTCAAGTAATTAGATTCGTAGGAAATTCTTGCATGACAATCTAAGGTCAATTAGTGTGGGATAAATCATTTGAAAGTCCGCTACATGGACCATCTTGAGCAATATGGAGAAGCACATGAGTATTTGGATCGCTCCTTATTTCAAAATTTTCAATTTAGAATCTAAGAATGTTCAGGCAAGTAAGCTCGAGGGGTGTCTCAACACATGTTGTCCTTAGTCTGTCTAGTTTGGGAGTCATCAGCCAAAAGTCCACTACACAAACTTCCTTTTGCAACCCTTTTTGAAGATGAGAACTTGTAAAAAATGTAAAAAAATGAATATTAGTATGAAAAATATATATCTTGAGCTCATTGATTTTTTTTGTATGTTCAACATTAATGCTATTATATGATTGATTGTATTTTTCTTTTTTATGGGGTTGGATTAGAAAAAAATTATATATGTTTCAGTTTAGAACCTCTATTAAGCTAGGATCTTTTGGAATGACGAGAGATACTCTAACGATGTACGTGTAAAAAAATAATAGGAAGAAAGTATTTGATAATGGGATGGAATCCATGATAGATATTTTTAGGTTATTGAGCTTTATCTTAAGTTGTTGCTTGAGGACAAGCAAAGGTTTGGGTTTGGGGGAATTTGATACGACCATATAATATATATGTTTTATTCATATCATGTATGAATATTTTCATAGTTTTGATCATCGCATGAATCAATTTTATTATTTATTTTTATAAATTCTTGTGGTTTAGCTGATACCTAATTTCCTATGTTTTTATGTCTTAGGACACAATATTTGAAGTTTGGAGCAATTGGAACGAATTGAATCTAAAATCAGAATTAAAAAAATCTTAAAAGAAATTTCAACCCAACCTATCACGAGCTACAATAAGGAACAACACGGGCCGTGTTTACTCATAGAAAATACCATTCACGAACTTAAAATTAGTCAGAGCAAAAATAGGTTGTTTTCTCTGACGAAAGAGGTGTTTGGACATCGATGGATGAAAATTTTGACTTGTTCATCAAGTTACCTTACAATTATCTGATGGAAGGCCCTAAGGGTTGGTTACACTATAAATAGGACCCTCTGCAGCTTTAGAAGGCCATATTTCTCTCAAGAACAGTCTTTACAAAAATATTCTCTTGCATCTCAATATTTTTTTATGTTTTTTGTGCCCAAGCATGTGAGAGAGAGATTCTTGGTTTATTCTGCAAGAGCCAGGCACTCGAAGGAGTCGCGAAGAGATGTGCGAGGGATTGTCGCATTCATCGCAATCATTTGTGACAAATTTCTACATTATATGTATTTTATTTTATCCTCTTGAGACAAATAATCTCATGTTTAATATTTCTTATATGTCATCATTTGTTAGAGAAAGACTTGTTGAACCCCATTTATCTCCTGAGTATTTTCTTCTATGAACTTCCATCTCATTGATTAGTCTCAAGAGTCTTTTTATTTACTTTGGTATGGTATTGTTAATATTAAATTTTCTGACTTTTTTTATTTTTGGTATTAATTAAATTTCATATCTTTTTGTTATCGATACTACACAGATCATGTTCTGATCAGACATATCTCATGTTCTCTATTCCTTACAAGTTCGCACCTCATGCCCTAACGGGGTCCATTTCGGACACGACGTGGGCCACGTTCCACATAAGTCTTTTTATGCAAGTCATATTCTGTCTATCTAGTTCAGATTCCAAAATTTGTGGATTATTAACTCACTTGGTTCAGGTGTTAACAATTAAGGTTTGTTATTGTGTTCATCTTAACTTAATTTAATTAAGAATGATTTAGTTATGAACTTTTTTATTTAATATTAATCTAAGATATTTAGGTCATTTATTTTGGAGTCCTATAGTTTTATCACATAATTTCAGGCATTTTTCAGATTTATTTCTACTATTTTAACTCAAGAGATAATAGTAGGAATATAAGTCTCAAACCTAACTCCGCGAATTTGATAATTATCTTTTAGAACGAGATTTATCTTTTTAATCTTTTTTATTTTAAAACCAATTTCAACCAAAACATTTTTCCACCTCAGATAACAAATAAGGTTTAGGAGATAATTTACTTTGTGGGATCGGCAACTCATATTCATCACTTTATTACTTGTGTGACTAGTGCACTTGGTAGCATTTTTATTATCAGATTTCTCGCTTAGAACATTGCTGATTTGTTGTATTTATTGTGGGTGATTATGTGATGATTCATGTGCGTCTTGAATAATACCCACAATTCTTCTAAGAAACAACATACTCGAGGTCTTTTTCAGAATCAGCATGGACAAAGGACCAATGCTTATGTATTTGTTTTGCCATTTGATCTACATATAAGTTGTATTACAATGTAGAGGATCTGTATCCTTATCATGGGATGTTCATACCTCCCTCACCACTTCAGGGTCTAATGTTATTCCCACTCCACTTGCTTCATCATGATGTACTATTATTTATGCTCTGATTCTTGTTGTTCCTTCTATTATACCATCTCCATTTAAATGTATTGTTGATTCTTTTGAAGACTTGACTATTTCCAATTCTTACGGTCCTATGAGGCATATTCTGGTTTGTTGGTCTAATCGTTGTGTGCATGATACTACATGGATTACTAAAGATGAGTTTTGTGACATACATAATTGATAGATGTGATGTGACGACCAACCCCGACATCGTCGATCTTTAGCAGTCATGAGGTTGTTAACATAGTCAAATAACTAGCTCAAATTCAAATGTTGAACTGTTGCGAAAACTATCACATATTTGCCAAAAAAATCAAATATAATCTGTAAAAGATTTGCCAAAAAGTTCAATTATAATCTGTCACAGATTTGCCAAAAATTTTGACATGACATCGACGTAAAATTGGTAAGTGACAAAAATGTCCATATATAAAATGTGATATCACAATGAATATGCATCAAATAAATATCATTTAACTGAGATTACTTCACCAAATTATCATATAATGATTTCATAATCAAAGTATCATTCATACCTAATCTAAATAGGTAATTATCTCCCAAATTTACACACATATACAAATATTTCTCTTTTTTGTATATACTTAACATATGCTATAAGTATTTCACCAAGTTACTTAACATATGATGCTTCATTATCAATTAATTAAATGTAATGTTTACTAAACTAATCGGGTGGACTAGAAAGAAATCCATTCATAGAATTTATATCTATTATCATATATAATCCCTTCCAAATCCGATTATAGTTATCCCTAAATAAGTCATTAATGTCCCTCTATTATCGTTTAAATATTATCACTACCATTAGTACTTTAGAATCAACAACACAAATGATGCATGCATAATATAACATATTTTTAGGCTTGCATTAGGTATGGTTTCGAGTCATTTTGGCATAGAATGCATCTATTTCGATATTCATTTGTATATATTTCTTTAAGTCTGGAATCTACACCTGTTTCGATGTTTGTTTTGCAGAACACCATCTAGGGGGGCTAAGGAAAGTCTCGAAGAGACTATACACCAAAAATAAATCCATTCACAACAAGAAGGTCAGGAAATTGAAGTGTCACGGGACATTAGAGGGCATTACGATCATAATAAAGAGTTCACAGCATGAAAGTTTGGATTTAACGGGCCGTGATGAAGCGTCACAACCTAGATAACGAGCATAAAGTCTACACATCAGACTATAATGGGGTGAAAAAGTATCACGGGGCGTGACACTCAAAGTCACGACCACAACCATGGAAGTTACGACCTGACCAACAACGAAATTTTCAGCATATAAAAGTAATGGGTCATGACCCTGATAACGGGCCATTACCTAGTGATTTCATGAGGCATAAACGAGGATCACAACTTGACAGCGCAAGGAAATAGCAAAGTTTTGATGCATCACGAGCAATGAGATCCATCACAAACCATGAGAAGAAGGATCTACACCCGCCATATTTGATCACNATTTCATGAGGCATAAACGAGGATCACAACTTGACAGCGCAAGGAAATAGCAAAGTTTTGATGCATCACGAGCAATGAGATCCATCACAAACCATGAGAAGAAGGATCTCCCCCCGCCATATTTGATCACCGCCTGAGTTATGGGCCATGATATCTTGACCTTATCCGGCAACTTCAGTATTTATGGGCCATAAGATTTTGTTATAGGCCATGACGAATTTGCATAAATGTATATTTGAAAGATTTCGAAGGAGTTTAAATGCCAGAAGGATTTCTATCAAGTCTAAAGCATTGGGAAATAAGTTGAGATTTTTTTCTGAATATTTTGAAGTGTCCTTACAGGATTTTAATACAACCGTTGATCGAAAGATGAATCAAAACGAAGGGCTCTATTGCAAAGGTGTCATATCAACACTAACCCTAGGAAAGCCCTAACCTATGTTATGAGGGATATATAAACACTTCTTTGAAGACGTATGCTAGGAGCTCAAGTTATACTTCAATACTAGGAACAAGGGTTGCTGAGGAGGGGATTGAGCGGTACACTAGTTAAGAAGATCGTTCAGTGCCTGATCTATGTTCAATAGAGTAATCACTTATCTACTTTTATGTTGGGATGAATAATGTTATGTTTTGAGTTTGCATAGTTTCATGTGTTAGGATTAATACTTCTACTAGTTGTCATTATTAGTTTTACTTTGTTTCTTCATGAACATGATTGCTTGAGACGTTAAAATGAATTTATTGATATTTAGCGTAGTGTGATTGATGTTATATTGCAATTCATGTCCTGCTATATTAATCCGTTAAGGACAATCTAGTTTGTGGTATGTTAAGTTAACCTATCAAGGGTAATTTAGTGTAGGGATACATCTTAGTGCATACTGTGTAAATTTCCTAAGCATAGAACCATTAAGAGATATTCTCAAGATAATTTATCACAGGATAGTTGATTTACCCATTAAGGGAGGTCATACTATGTGTCCTTAACCATCTAAATATCCAATGATCCACTTTTACTTTGTCATGATTTCTGAAGATACAAGCATTAATTTTAATCCTTATCATTGTCCAGGCCCTAGTAATCATTAATTATCACTGAATATAATTACCTTATTTTTGTTTTAGTTTTCTGAGAATTGAATTAAACCTGAATACCTTGTTGTTTCGTAGTGACACCAAAATTAGATAGTTTAGTACTTTTTCCTAGTGGGATTGATAACTCTGTACTCATTACATTATATTACTTGAACGATTAGTGCACTTACTAGCATTTATTTGCCTGTGATGAATATTTCGCATCAACCAGTTATTAACTAATTATTTCCCAAGCTAGAGTGTTATATATATATATATATATATATATATATATGGAACATAGAACTCGAAATATGGTTGATGTGCTCACCACCGTAATCCAGAATCAGGGAGTTCCTAGTCACCCCCGACAACGCCAAGTAGTCGAAAACCTTGATCAACTCAGTGTTGTGTTGCAATCCGGCGAGGCATGAAACAACCACCTATGGAACCCAAGAAGGGTGAATGAAAGTTTGCCAACTTCTCGGTAATCCATTGCCCACTGGCCAGAAACCAACAAGAAGTCGGCCACTATTGTTCCATTACCAAAACACACAAATCAGCTGCCAATCTTCGACCAAACCCTAAAGCTCTGACCTGATCAGTGACTCATCGGTGAAATAGGAGACTATCACATGCTCTGTCGTTCATCTTCAGTTCCAATGACCGCGTGTGATACAAAAATAGAGCTTCCATGAACGAGGGAAAAATCAAAGCTCGCAGAGAAATTTCATGACTCGGAGATTCAAGTAACTCACTGTTGGATCACTCAGTAGAATGTTGCACATTGACGGTCGAGCTTTGTCACACGCATCGTCGAGTAGGATGACGGTCTCTGCCATAAAGCGAATGGTTAATGATAGTGCTTAATAAATCTGAATTGAGACTACTCTATACTTGAATCAACCCACCGAGAGAAAAGAGGCAATCAAAATAGTGTCGTAAATCAAGAATAGAGTCCAGCGAGTCAAAATCCACGACCTTTGCGACATTGTCGGCAAAATAGTAAAAAATCCAATCTCAAAACCCATCAGAAACATAAGACAACGTGATTCAATCAAAACTTAAACTCACAAGGAGAAACCACTTTTGATTTCAGTCCATAGATGGTCGATCCCGTTCCGTGTCCGCCGGCGTTACCCCTCATTCCTAAGATTCATATGCGGCACGAGAACAAAATCAGGTGGTACAGCCGTATTCACCATCGAGCAGCTCAAGATCGTGCCTATTGATGACTGAATCGCCGCCAAAATCTCGTCATGGGTGCTGCCCAGGTCATGGACGAATAGGGAGAAGGGTGTTGAGTGAGGGGGAGTTTACTGCAGCGGCACTAGTGAAGAAAAAAAGAGAGTGTTTTTATACACCTCCAGGGATATGTGTCCTGCATCGAGCGGTCGATCCAAATTTTTTATTTATTCCCTGCCTGGCGATAATACCAAATTGCCCTCATTAGTATGAAGAATTTACAACAAAAGGCCACTATTGAGTTCTCAAAATTAATACTAACATGAAAGATCAAAACAGGTCGGGATAACTCCTCCGCATGTCCTCCACTGACTCCCAAGTGGTCTTTTTCTTAGTATGATTTTTCGAAGGCCTTGGCCATGGGGATTTGTCGTCTATGCCGGTGACGTATCTCATGAGCCATAATACGAAAGGGCTCCTCGTGATAAGTGAGACCATCCTGTTCCTGTAGGTTCCAATGAATCTATGATTCGACTTCCCTTTCTTTCCAAAGTGAAGTTTCAAAGAACACCATTTTACCAACCTTCAATTCCCTCTCACAATGAGACTTGTGGACAAGCAACCTTTGCCTATCTCGAGCAGCTTAATTCTCTTCCTAATCAACTCGACACTCTCAATTGTCGTCTGAACTGGCTCTGTCTTAGTCAACAACTAGGTTTTTCTATGTTCCCACATAACGGAGTATGATAATTCTGCCATATAGTTCCTCATATGGTGTCCTACATATACTATACTTATAATGATTATTATAAGTAAACTCTGACAAAGTAAGTCTAATGTCTCAATTGTCACCAAGGTCTATAGTATTCTCTCAACATATCCTTTAGTATTTGGATTGTCCTCCTAGTCCAATCATCTGTTTGAGGGCGGAAAAATATTACTAAATCTTAGATTAGTCCCTAAGTAGTGATGCACATGCATTCCGCATATGGGAGTTAATCAATGATCTTTGTCTCACCTTATAGGTATGGGCACACCATGTAGTCGTACAATCTCACCATAGAAAATTGAGACAATAAATTTAGGGATTAACAAATCTTGATCATCTTGTGATGGGGAATGTTAATTTTAGATCTCAATCGAGGATCGGAGGGCGTCCCACTCCAATCACTCTTTTTACAAACTTTTAACCAACATATCGTAGATGCCTAAATTAATGACTTGGTTTGAGCTCTTAATCGATTTCCAGAGGTGCACAAACCCGATAAATCATTCAATGAGCTTTCAACCAGTCCATCCGAATTATGTAAATTGACATTGCATAAACTAGTTGTGACAATGAGTCACTAATTGACCAAAGTGAGGAATATCAATGATTATTCAACAAATAGCGAATATTGAGTAACACTTGATGAACAAATGCGACGGAGAGTCGACCATGAGTCAATATTAAAAAATGACAAGTCATAGGCAATGACAAAGAAAATAAGGATCAATAGTGAACCTACAATCGGTAATAACGAATATCGATCGGTAACATATATTAAAATTTATAATGATTTCATAGCTGACAACAATGAGTCAGGAATTAGGGACAGTCCTTAACAAGTTTCAAAATTCATTATGGAATATTATGAATTGATAATTATTTCAATATAGAGATTGACGACCTAAGAATCGTCAATGATTCCAGAATCAACAATGATAAATACGGACTCCATAGGGTTTCAAATCGAAAATAACACATTAGGAATCAACAATGATTTCAACATCGACAATGATGACTCGTAATAAGTAATGATGAGTACAAAATCCTCATGACACTTCAGTTGATAATATGTCATATTGGTGAGTCACAAATCTGTGATGACCAACACTAAAGGTATATCTACTATGGCCTTTTGTAAGTTTATTAATATGCCATTCATGTATGACATATTGTCACGGACGTTAGCTACGGATCACATCTCTTCGTGATCCCCAAAAATCGAATGATGATATATAAACATCTAACAAGTTATCATTTGATAATAACAAATCCGCCAATTTGCAACATTGATCGATAGTGGTCCATCAAAGGTTGATGGTAATTCAACAACAACAATTCAAAATTAATGAGCATTTCAAACATCCCAGCAAGAGGATTACAACCATAAATCATAAGTCAATGAAATTTACTTTACATCATTATCACGATCTACATAAGCCCATAACGCCTCCAGTATATGCAATTGTTTCTCAACAACATGGGTGCATTCCAGTATATCACACTCTGGTCTTATCATTATCTTATTTTATGATATAGATCACAAAGAGGACATAATTCATCCTTCATACAATAGTGACTATCACATTTGCCTCGAAAGGTAACTTGAGTTTCCCTTTTTGGTACAATAGTCTACAACTGCTCGTTAATGATAAACAATTATTCGGAGTCTCATTTCAAAATAATGGGTGTCAACATTAGATCAACATAATCCCTATCACAATTAATAAATACCCAATCTTTAAACATTTGTTTACAAGACAAGAGATCATTCAAAGATAAATGGATCAATATGACAATCCTTAATGTACGAAGTTCAATGGTCCGTAATGATAGACAACCTTATGATATTAACAAGCAAATGCACTAGGCTCAATAAGAATATTAATGCATCTTTGAGCAATAAGGTCACTCCTTTGACCACCTCCAAACTGGTGATAACATCTAGGTGAAAGATCCACACTCTTTATCGTTCAAGCGTAGATTCATTAGGCGGTCTTATATTACCTTCGCTTTAATTTTACGAAATGCTTATACAATCCTTACGACATGCGATCAAGGTACGATGATGGCATTTTATTCATCACACACCTTCATTATTTATTGCTCATATAAGTCAATTAGACCTCTTGTGCCCCTTTTTGCAGCACATCAAATATACAGACATTAAAATATGTCACATGCCTTTGCTCTCGTAGAACTTATCATATGAATCATAGGAATATATGATTCTATCATCTTCTAATATGTTTTCATACAAATAAATCATGCACGCATCATAATAGCCATCGTACATCATGTACACCTCTTTTGAGATGGAAACCCTTTTGAATCTTATGAAGTACTTTTATCTCCGTGATCAGCCTATCACTTTAGTTCTTCAAAGTGGACTCTCGACCTTAAGTTTTTATCATTTTGCCTCTACATCAGTGGCACAATCCACTACATCCATTTGATCGCTGATATAAAGGAAAATAGCTTATCAATACGCAAAAATTTAGTCTTTGATAGAGAGTATTGAAAAAAAAATCTCATGTAAGAGGTAAGGATTGACATTAATTCATCACTTTATCTCAAGTAAATTAGGTCTTTTTTTCTATTCCTTATGATAGAAAAAGGAATGCAGAAATCATGGAAGTCTTTCTTGAACTCCAACACATAATTTCCCTCTCACAATGACGAGGTAGTCTCAACTATTTGTACTTCAATGTAAATTATTTTCTTATTATAACTCATTTTCATCTTTTGGAATATTCATTTGAGATCTTTTACCCAAGTCTTGACTTCCTTCAGGTTTTACTCGCACCCAAATTTATTGATTTCATTATCCTTAGTTCATTTCATAAAACAAATTAGTTTTAGCACTCTAAAATATGATGACTTAATACATCATCCAATATTAGGCTATAACAATTCAACAAGAGCTGCCTCATCAGCTCTGTCCATATGACCTAAGTTTACACCTATAGGTGACTCGTCTTATCAATCATGTTGTTTAGCACCCAAGTCTTTCTACGAGTGCTATCAATATATGTCATCATAAACAATTATGTTTTCACATGTTCGTGACAAGTTAACATTAGCTATAAACAACATTTGTCCCAGGTTTCATGGACCCAAGTTTTTGCATCTCTAGCAAATAGTAACATCTACACTACATCATAGCTTAGCATAATCACAAGCCAACATTATCATATTTTCATATATGGCATGACAAGCATGATATCAATATTATCAATATCACATATGACATTATATAATGTACATTATAGTCAGTTATAATATAATGTACATTATATTCAGTTATGCACAACAAGGCATATTGTATATCTCCACTATGAGCATTGAGCTCTCATTCTGAGACACAATCAATGCAATCCATAAATCTCAATTACTAAACAAAAGTTTCTCATTCCATAGGCACACAATAATGACATATGTGAAATATATCATAAGGCTTCAAAAAATCTAGCCTCCTGCTTGATCTTTCTATTTTTATATTATTGTGTCGTCGATATCAAACATAACAATAATGTTTTGCATATAGGTACATGTCAAGTATAACATTCCTTAAAGTTATCCTTACCCTAGGTTTCAACAATTCTCATGTTGCATTCTAGCCAATCTGATAAACTATTCTACCACATGATATGACATTTCATAAAGCATCGTATAATAAAAATCACATCTGGATTTTCGCCTATGATAATGTATTATATAGCAACAATGTGTTTCATTCAAGGGTTAAGTAATGTACATGATTTAACATTACATAAAGAATTACTCAAAATCACATTTGGAATTTTGCATATCATAATGCATCATATAGCAACAATGTGCTTTATTCAAGGCATAAATATTGCACACATGAACATAAACATTACACTACCCAAGACATCTCTCACACTTCGTGAACTGGACCTAATGCTTGGGCTCTGATACCATAACATGTGACAACCAATTCCGACATCGTCGATCATTAGCCGTCACGAGGGGGTTAACATAGTCAAATCACTAGTTCAAATTCAAATATTAAATTGATGCGGAAACATGATAAGGAATATAATATGTCATAGATTTGCCAAAATTTTCGACATGACCTCGATGTAAAATGGAATAAGTGGAAAAAAATGCCCACGTATACAATGTGATATCACAATGAATATGCATCAAATAAAGATCATAAACGAGACAACTACCTGAAATGGTAACTGTGTACACAAGGAGCACGATGGCTAATAATAAAATATACAAAAAAGAGGAACACTGGTCCTTGTAAATTCACAACGTGATATAACATATAAATATCAAATTCGTGGGACCAGTACGGATGAATATCAAATATGAAAGTTAGGAACTATACAAAAGATTCCTACTCATATAAATGCATACAAGAAAATGATAACTTGGACCAAACCAAATTCGTCATCGACCTTACTCACATAAAACCCCAACCTCCTCAACACATAACATAAGTAGCAGTCATCACCAGCAAAATGGGGAGAGAGGGGTGATGTAATATTCTTCACTTAATTCATATAAGATGGCATGTGTTAGTATCATATTATTTGATTATGAGGTATTATAATACTCATATTGAGATAGAAGCTTCAACGTTAATAGTCGGAGCATTAAAAATATTGAAATATCGCTTAAGGCACGAAAATGTAATTCTTAAAAATATAAGAATTAAGAAAAATAAAGTCTCGGTAATTGTTCCTATATGTTAAACTATATTAAATATGATTTCTAACAAATTTTAGGAGAACTTTTACTTAGGTTAAATGAAGGTGTAAAATTGAAAAATCCGTAAAATTATCAATTTTGTTCTTGAGGTCAAAATTTAGATTTTGATTCCTTTGAAATTTATTTTTATAAATAAAAGAAAATATCAAGCCATTTACTTAAATTTCATTACATGTAAAAATAATAACTTGATGGTTAAATCTCCATACTTTTTGTCCGACTTTTAAGTCAGTATCTCAGATGGATAAGAACTAAATCTCACCTCTTTTACCACCTATTCACTCATCTATTATCCCCATACCTCAGACCTAGAATAAAATCAAGGAATTCACTCTTGAGTTATCTACTTCAAACTAGCTAAGAAAAAGATTTAGAGTTTTCACCATAAGGTAAGTAGTTACCTCATCTTCTATGAATTCCCTCTTCTAATTTCGGTTAACCTAGGGTTTTCTCTGTTCATGGGTTACTCTCATGTTCTACTAATTTTCACTAATTATGGACAAAATCAAAGTCAAAATTTCTATGAGTACAACACACCCCTAGCTGAAATAAAATCACTGCTGAAACTTAATAGGGATTGTTTGATACCTTTAGCTCCTCCAAGAATATGATATTTATATGAATTTTCTGAATTTTGCATGGTCATTACAGAATAAGTTAAAATATGATATTTATATGAATTGAACATCCTAGAGTCTACTTCTTGATAAAAATTTATTATCTGAATATGTGGTGTTTCCTAATTGTTATAAATTTTATAACTGACCTTGTTCAATCTGCCATGAGCAAAAGTGACACCAAAGTGATGTTGGAAAGTTCATGAAATGGAATTATTAATGATGCAAGTATATTTATATGTGCATTGCAAGTGCTTCTGGACAGGTTGTATATAGATTCATCAAATGAATGATATGCTAATAATTCAATCATAAGTGATATCCTATGATGATATAGATATGTGAAAGGATCATGCATTTGCATTTTTATCATGCATTTGTCTTTCCTCTATCGGGCTAATATGTTTTCTGCATGGACGATATGAAATTTCCCAAAAAGGATGATATGATATCCTAAAGGATAATATGTTTCCTTGGCAGGGATGATATGATACCCTAAGGGGTATTATGATACCTCTGGCTAGTTGGTGATATGACATATATGATTGCATAAGTGTGTAGCATGCTACTTGATATGATATGATTGTGATATGACATGTTGCATACATAATTACACAAGTGCATTTCATGTTATATTATATGTTACGGAGATGTGATACGTTGGTGTTGATACATGTTTTAGTTTATCCTATGATATGATACATATGATATTTAATATGATATATGTTTATATGGGTTATTAGAAATAAGTAGATGGTAATACATAAACTGAGTTTTCTACTTACTGAGTTGTGGTTTGCTCATAATATGGTTTTCAACATTTTTGAGATAAGTAGACTAGTCTTGTAGTTGTGCTTGGTGATCCTCTATAGGGATAGAAGCACTTTTGCACAAGGTAGAGATGAGAGAATTAGGTCTCTTCCTTTGGTCATTTTGTGAGGATGTATGTCTCCTCATGATGTATAGTTTTTGTATAAGGATGTTATATGTAAAAAGAAAGTGTTGTATAATGTATAAGTATGAACTAGTGTGGATTTGCTCTGAGATCAATATATTTAGTGCTTGTATTATGTTTACATTTTGATAATATTCATGTGAAATATCAAGTGAATTATGACATGCTTCCGTCATATTATATTTGATCACTGTAATAGGTCGCGGCTTACGGGTCAAACTAAGGTTTGAACCAGGATCGTGACAGGTGATCATAAAATGGCTTAGTGAGTGGAGAGAACACAATATTGAAAAACCGATAAAACTGAAGTCAACTATGATATGATAAATGGTAGATAAAATCATGTAATGCATTCCATAAAAAATATTTGTCCTTCATAGCTACAAAAGAAAGTAGACTATCGAAGGAAAGAATCCTCACTAAGGTCATACGAACAATATGCATCCTAAGCAAATCGTTGTGTGGACTGATGCTTTCCAATCATAACGATAAGAAAGGGGCAGGATTCGCCTGGAAGCCTTGGTCACGGCCTTGACAAGCATGTCATGGGCTGTGACAAAAAAGAGGCGAAGTATCATGTCTTGGGTCACGACCGTGACCGACTGGTCACGGGCCATGACATTGATGAGCAGACAATTCTTCCTTCGGTACGACCGTGACCAACTGGTCATGGTCCGTGACATTAGACGGTAGGAAAAACACCTTCAGTCACGACCGTGATTATTCCATCACGGGCCGTGATGCAATGTCGTGAGCGCTCGATCACGAGCCGTGAATTTGAACGGGCAAATATGCCTTCGGTCATGGTCGTGACGATTTTGTCACGGGCCGTGACGAGCATGAGGAAAATGAAGACCCTTCGTCACGGCCGTGACATGGTTGTCACGGGTCGTGACAATGCAACCTCAAGAACTGCTCGTTCGGTCACGGCCGTGACAAATTGTCATGAGCCGTGACCATGCCGAATGATGTATGTTGACCATTCGGTCACGACCGTGACAAATCAATAATGGATCGTGGCAGAGCTGTCACGGGTCGTGACCGTAATATTAGATGTTGTGGAATTCTCCTGTAATCCTAAGGACTAATATGTGGACAAGATAAAGGTTCAATCATCCATACAAAAATTAATGATGAGGCCGTCATGCATTGAATGATTGGAAGCGCAATGTTTATGATGATGGGGGATTGGTAGATCAGCTGCTACCTAGTTCATGTTGCCTAGCCTTCTCCCCGCCTTGCAACAAATGGATTTCTCGAGCATCATTTTTGGTCGTGATTTGTGCACCCCCACTGACCTATTGGTGAAGCCTCTAAAGGCTCATGAGCCATTCAAAGTCACAACAAAGCAACCCTCAAGAAGGTAATGATATGTTAATGAAAGTAAAGTTATGTTAAGAAAGTATGTATGGGGTGATTTATGTTTGACTGATTTCATAGGTCATTCCCTATGCAAAGAAAGTATAATAAGATGAAATGATGAATGATGGCTGAGGAGTAATTGATGTTGGACCATTGTTATGTCTTACTTCTCATGCAAAGAATGTAAAGAAAGATGATGTATGAAATGAAAGTAAATTATAACAAAATTTGATGAATGTAAGAAAGTAAATGAAAGGTATTTATGATATTTTATGATGACCTTCATGTTATGATTAGTAATGATGATATGGTTTAAGTTTCATGCTTTTATTCTATCATGCAAAGTACCTTTCTATTGTCCCTTAGATATCTGAGCTTCATAGCTCATGGTGGATTTTGTTTCCCCCCTGCTTTGGATCCTGCACGTTAGTGATTTAAACTAGTGGTGCATTTGGCGATAGATGTTCGTGACGATGATGATGTTGTTTGCACATGAGTAGTGGTCCTAAGTCAAGTTGTCTCTAGATTATCTCATGATGTAATAGATATTTCTAAGAAAATTTATGTTATGTAAGACTTTCACAATTATTTTATGTATGATAAGAGTTTTTAAAAGTTTTTCATGTTCCACATTATGTTGACTAGTCTTGTTAGTCAACTTAAAAGTCAAGATTAAGTATGATGTGTAGCGTCCCTGGGAGGACATTCTGCCAGGTGGCGGGGTGTGCTTTTGGGGCGTTACAATGACCAACATAACCATTAGCCATTATAGAAGCTAAAATAGTCACATCACTTATTCAAATTAAAATATTAGTAAAGCATATTGTGATTTGAAAATAATATTAAACATTTGTCGTAAACTATGCATAATATCAACGATTGGTTCGTACTCGTACATGTAAAATCATCTCATTAATGCCATTTCAAATAAGAAAATGGACACACACTCATATCCATCTCATCAATTTATAAGAGGAAAATGATTGAAAATTCGTATTCCCATCATCATGGTAGATAATATAAAATCTCAACCATCATTGACTATGATTGAGTAGTAATAGTATCCGAATAACGAGAAATTGAAATTGGAATACTATCCAAAATTCAAGAATAGCAAAGGACTACAATATAACAATTCATCAACATTTCTCTTAATCTAATCTCCACCCATCACATACATGTGGTGTCATACTAGTAGTCATCACTAGAATTATTAGGAAATGAGGGGTGAGTTGAAAAAGTTGGAAAAAATAGAAGAAGTTGGAAAAAATAATAGAAAACTCCTTGCTTACTTTGTAGATGAATGATTTTAACTTCAAAAGATTTATAAAAACCCAAGGGCCTCATAGCCTAACCATGAAATAACAAAGTTTCAATGTCTTACTTTGTGGTTTAAAGCTTTCACAACGCAATATAATGGAAAAAGATAGTATTATAACACTCTAAAATATTAACTTACTATTCTAGATGTTGTTCGCCAACGGAGGACCAAAATCAAATAAAAAAACAATAGAATCATCAATTCAATGATTCTACTACAAACATCAGGTTTAACATTCATGCTCTTCAGGAAATAATCATTTGTACCATGACGTAATAAGAGGTCTGAAATAAATAACATAATTTTAACATAGCACAAAAATTGTATTACCATTACATGTTTAGTGGAAGATTAAGAGACTGACCATGATTTTATTTAATAGACCAAGATTTTATTTTAAAATAACTCATAAAGTGTAACAAGTGGTTGAACTTGTGCATTTAGATTGTCGAAACAATCATAGTTCAAACATAAGTTAAAATTTCAAGATAGAGTTTCATATAACTTATAAAGATTTTGGCAATTGATATCTTGACCAAAGGAGCTTATCAAATTGAAAGAATTCAAGTGAAAAGACTAAGATATAAACAAAGTATATAAACCAGATTCTCTTATAAATGAATTTGTAAGACCACATACCAACACAGCCCGTGTTGGGAGACTATTAGGTGACAGTCGGGGTTTGATTCAAATAATAATATTTTTTTAATATATTTAATTCCGAAATTTAAATTAAAATCAGTTAAATATGAGAATTGATTAGATAAGATTGTTTAATTAGTTTAAATCTCAAAATTTAAATTTAAATTAGAATTTGATTTAAACTATGAAACCCTAACCCCCATGCCTATAAATAGGATCATAGAGAGAGCCCTCACAATTTTACTTTCTCTCCCAAAGCCCCAAGTTCTCTCCTTCTCTCCTCTACCACCAGGTGCTTAGGTAAGGTTTTTCTCTCATAGGGTTTTCCTCTCTCTCTTTCTTCCCTTCTCTCATCCTAGAACTATTACCCAACTATTAGGAGGGCATGAAGGAGACCAAGAGCAGTAGAGGAGATCAAGAGGACGTAGTTGAAGACCAAGAACAACCCTACAAGATTCGGTATGTAAATAGATGGATCCCAATAAATAAGTTTTCATGATTGAAAAATTGCATGCTAGGGTTGATGCTAGAATATTATGATTTGATATGCTTTGTAGGCTGTTAATACATGTTTAAAATGCCTAGATGAATATTTAATTCGGTTAGAAATCAATTAGTAATTTTTGTGTATTACTTTAATGATCTTAAGAATACGGCTATGGAAAACGCGGACTGTGTCATGCCAGACACGGCCCGCGTCCAGTCAAGATGATGTTGTAGTATCGGCGAGATCTCTAACGTGTCGTGTGGACGGCGAACACGGACCATGTTCACCCAAGATACGACTGTGACCTAATAATAAGAAACCCTAACGCCGTTATTTTGTCGAACGCGACTGATCATACCGAACATGGCTTGCATCATCTGACGCCATACCGTGTCACGGAATAAAGAACTATGATAATAGTTAAAGAACAAGTATGACACGGCTCGCTTTGACCATACACGATCGGCATCGCCGAAGAAGATGAATAGATGATGCTAAAGTCACGACCTTGAAAACGGACCGAGTTGATAACACTGCGCGTTACCCAAACGCGTTGATTATTTTATTAAGAAATAAATGACGACGCACTACGTCAAAAGGACAGACACTACTAGGAAATGGTGCGTGTCGTAAGATTTTAGTATGAAGAAGATAATTAAAAGATGCAAAACGGACCGTGTATTCACCTGACACGGCCAACATCGTCTCACTGAAGCAGAGTGTTCGACTAGAACCGTGTCTTGTTCAACACGGCTCATGTCGACGATGCTGGAATGACAAAATGATTATTATAAATGATGATTAAGAATTAATTATGAGGACAAGATAAAGGGTCATCATGTTTCACCTAATTAAATGTTAAGTTCGCCAAATATTGATAAAGTTTTGGGAGCGCAGTGATGTTCAAGATAGGATGGGTAGGGCAACTACCACCCTATTCTTGTTGCTTGGCTACTCCATGCCTAGCAATGAAAGGATTTCTTGAACATCCTATGTGGCCATGGATTGTGCACCCCCATTGACCTATGGTGAGACTTCCAAGACTCGTGAGCAATTCAAAGTCACCAAAGCAACCCTCAAAGTCATTTCAAAGTCACTAATGAGATAAGACTAAGATAACAACGATAATCACTTGGTCTAAATACTGCATTGCCATATTGCATTAGAGGATTAGGATTTATTAATGATTGATTGAAGATGATGATGGATTGATTAAAGATGAAGATGATTAACGAAGTATGATAATTATGTGGAGTAATTGAAGTTTGGTCATAGCCATAGCTTATTCCTTAAGTAAAGATAAGAACTGGAGTAATTGATGTTTGGCCGTAGCCATAGCTTACTCCTTATGTAAAGTATAGAGTGATTGATGTTTGGCTCACTCTTGATGCAAAGATGATAATGATGATGTTATGTATGATGAAAGATTAAAGATGAAAGAAAGTATATTATGTTGAAAGAAACCAAATTCAAAGATGATGCACGATGAAAGCACGTAAAGATAAGATGGAGAACAAGATGATGAAAGATAAGTAAGGAATGAAAGTATGCTAAGTAAGAAAGGAATATTTGATCTTTTGATTTTATCACTAGCTTATTCTTGCATTTATTTATCGGGACTTCATAGCTCATGTGTATACTTCTTCTTTTCCCCTGTATTGGATCCTGCAGGTGAGTAATCTGCAGTTACAGGATGTTGATGATGCTTATGGTGACTGATTCTCATGGTGGCTGACTTTGCACATGTCTAGTGATCCTCAGTGTCTCTTTGTTTAGTATTTTCTATTGAGTTGTTATAATTAGACTTTTGAGACAATCATATGATGTAAGACTCTCGCATATTTTCTTCCGCATTTGTTGACTGGTCATGATAGTCAACTTAAAAGTGAAGATATGTATTTATATCATAGTGCTCTCAGGAGGGCATTCTGCCATGTGGCAGGGTAGTTTTTCAGAAGCGCTACTTGAATGCTTATCAGCGTAGCTTGAAGCAGCGAGAATTCTTGGAGTTGCAGCAGGGCAACATGACAGTGGACAAGTATCGTAATTCCTTCGTTCGACTAGAGAAGTACTGCAAGTTTGGACTCGAGGAGCAGGACATGACTGACCGCTTTGTCCAAGGGGGTACTCCAGACCTGAGGACTAAGACTCTCGAGGGTAATCGCAAAACCCTCGATGAGGCCTTTGAATTGGTGGAACGCATGGAGAAAGATGAAGTTGATCTTCGCAAGAATGCCAGAGGCAAAGATCCAGTGCAGCAGGTTGTCCAGAATCGATCGAGGTGGGACCGACAACATCAACGCTCGATTAGACGTGACAACCGCAGGAATAACCGCCCTAGACCTTATGTCCCTAGAGATGCACCTCCACCACGATAAAAGCAGCCTCAAGCACCACAAGGAGGAGTAGTATGCAGCCACTAGGGCGCCAACATACTGGGGAGTGCCGCATGAAGACAAGTGTCTACATCAATTGTAGGAAGCACGGGCATTACGCTAGAGATTACAATATGGAGACAGACCCAGCTCAGCCCAAACAGGATGTCATCAGAGGTACTCTCCCTATAGCTGGACTCAATACTTCTGTTTTATTTGATTCAAGAGCCATGCATTCATTTATTTCTCATGATTGTGCAACTACCATGAACCTACCTGCACTAGACATGAAATACATTATGGACATCATTACCCCTATGGGCACCCTCCATGGCACGAAGTACCTTCCTAATGTACTAGTGACAGTGGAGGGGAAGGACTACTCGACATACCTGATAGTCTTCCCTATGAAGGAGTATGATGTCATATTGGGTATGGACTGGTTGTCATACCATGATGTTATCCTCCTATTCAAGAAGAAGAATGTGGTCATCAGCTCTCATGGCAAGCGGCAAGCAACGCTAAGAGGAAGGACAATCCAACGACAACAAGATGCTAACAACGGTGATGCAGCACATCAGGTGCTCAAGAGTGGATGCAGAGGCTAACTAGCTAGTGTCATCAGCATTGAGCCTAATGAGAAGGACCCACAATATCTGGATGTCGTCAAAGAGTACCTGGACGTCTTTTCAGAAGAGATCTCTAGCTTGCCACCACAAAGAGAAGTGGACTTCAAGATAGAGTTGTTACCAAGTACAGCTCCAATCTCAAAGGCACCCTACATGATGGAACCTGCAGAAATGTAGGAATTGAAAAAGCAACTACAAGAGCTCCTGGACAAGGGTTATCAAACCGAGTGTCTCACCCTAGGGCGCTCTGATCTTGTTCATAAAGAAGAAGGATGGCTCTCTCAGATTGTGCATCGACTATAGGATGCTCAACAAGGTTACCATCAAGAACAACTATCCTCTACCAAGGATTGATGACCTTTTCGATCAACTCTCCAAGGTTGCAGTATTTTCGAAGATCGATCTGAGGAGCAACTATAACCAACTGAAGGTTGCAGAGGAGGATGTGCCCAAGACCGCATTCAGATCTAGATATAGGCACTAGGAATTCTTGGTGATGCCCTGTGGATTGACGAACACACCTATCGCGTTCATGGATCTTATGAACAGGGTGTTCAAGCCCTACTTGTATCAATTTATCATTGTCTTTGTAGATGACATCTTGATGTACTCATCAAACCAAGAGGAACACAGAGAGCACCTAAGGATCATATTGGAAACTTTGCGACAACACCAATTGTATGCAAAGTTGTCCAAGTTCGAGTTCTGGTTAGACCAGATTATGTTCCTCGGTCACATCGTGTCAAAGAAAGGGATCACAGTGGACACAACGAAGGTTGAAGCTATCTCAAATTGGTCACCGTCAAGAAATGTCGGGGAGATTTGCAGCTTCTTGGGACTGTCAGGATACTACAGTCAGTTCATCAAAGATTTCTCCAAGACCACATCGCCTTTGACAAACCCGACTGACGACTGCACCAGTACTCACCATCCCTTCTAGGAGTAGTGGGTATGTGGTGTACAGTGATGCTTGTGACATAGGTCTTGGCTGTGTACCCACGTAGCATGACAAGGTTGTGGCATATGCTTATAGGCAACTCAAGAAGCATGAAGTCAACTACCCCACACACTACCTTGAGTTGGGAGTATTGGTTTTCGCCTTGAAGATATGGAGACACTACCTATATGGTGAAAACTTTAACGCTGATCACAAGATCCTGAAATATATCTTCACACAAAAAGACCTCAACATGAGACAACGTAGATGAATTGAGTGTCTGGCAGACTATGAGATCACAATTGGATACCACACAGGGAAGGTCAACTCAGTCGCAGATGCATTAAGCAGGAAGTGGGAAGGAGCACTTGCTAGCATGAGGGTACACATCTAGAATCAGTTGAAGAATATAATCATGTGGAACCCAAGACCTAGCAGGACTAAAGCCACACTGATGATTCATCAAGTGCAATCGGTCTTGGTAATCAAAATTATTATTGCCCAAGCAATTGATCCGAGTTCGCCCACATGTGCAAGAGGTGCAACCAAGAAGCTCGAGATTCTTCATGTTTGTGGATGAAGGGATCAGATACAGAGGTCGTCTATGGGTCCCCAGAAATGCAGCACTTAGGAGGGAGGTGATGAATGAAGGTCAAAAGTCAGAGTTCGCCATCCACCTGGGGAGTACAAAGATGTACAAGGATCTGCAAACGACCTACTAGTCGAACAATATGAATAAGGAAATTGCTGAATATGTGGCCAGATTCATTACCTGAGTTGAATCAGGAACATATAGCTATGGACTTTCTGACCAGCTTACCCAGATCCAAGAGTGGCAATAATTAAATCTAGGTAGTGGTGGACAGACTCACTAAGTATGCACACTTCATTCTTATCAAATGGAAACAATCGCTGGAGATCCTAATGGATTTATATGTTAGAAAAGTCATCAGGTTGCATGGAATCCCAGTGACTGTAGTATCTGATACACACACCAAATTTACAACTAGAGTTTGAAAAGATTTCCAAGATGCCCTTAGTACCAGACTGAACTTCAATACAACAATCCAACCAGAGATAGATGGATAGTCAAAGAAGACGATCCATACACTGGAGGACATGCTTATAGCATGCACACTAGATTGACATGGCAGTTGGGACGACCACTTGCCACTCATCGAGTTCACCTACAACAACAACTACCACTCCAGCATCGGCATGCCCCACTCGTCGAGTTTGCCAACGTGTTGGAGCGAGGTAGGCGAGCGAAAATTGATGGGCCCAGATATAATACAAGAATATTCTAATCAGGTGGACCTCATCTGAAATAGGATGAAAGCTGTGTAGAGCAGACAGAAGATGCATGTTTACAAAGGACGCCGAGAGCAAATTTTCCAAGTGGGAGACAAGGTGATGTTGAAAGTCTCCCCAACCAAAGGCATCATGAAGTTCAGCAAATGAGGTAAGCTCAACCCTCATTATGTAGGTCCCTTCGAGGTGCTCGAGCTTATTGGAGAAGCAGCATGTTGACTGGCACTACACCCTTCTTATGGGTGAGTGCACAACGTCTTCCACGTATCCATACTTAGAAAGTACCAGCACGATGACACCAACATCATTAGGATGGAAGAGCCCAACCTAAAGGAAGATTTCACCTATGAGGAGCAACCGGTGAAGATCCTAGAGTGTTGCCTACAATACCAAGGGAAGAAAAAGGTAACATTGGTCAAAGTGAAGTGGAGTCGGCGCAAGATAGTGAAGCAACATGGGAGCTGGAATTCAAGATGAGCAATTAACTTCCAGCTTTATTTGGTAAGCCTCTAACAACGTCCTAAATTCGAGGACGAATTCTTTTTTTTAAGAGGTTTATTATGTAACATCACAGACCAACACGGCCCGTGTTGGGAGACTGACAGGTAGTAGTCCAGATTTGATTAAAATAATAATATTTTAATCTATTTGATTCCGAGATTTAAATTCAAATCAATTAAATATGAGAATTGATTAGAAAAGATTGTTTAGTTAGTTTAAATCTCAGAATTTAAATTTAAATTAGAATTTGATTTAAAATATGAAATCCTAACCCCCTTGCCTATAAATAAGACCATAGAGAGCCCTCACAATTTTACTTTCTCTCCCAAAGCCCCAAGTTCTCTCCTTCTTTCCTTTCCCGCCAGGTGCTTACATAAGGTTTCTCTCTCCTAGGGTTTTCCTCTCTCTCTTTCTTCCCTTCTCTCATCCTACAACTATACCCAACTATTAGAAGAACGCGAAAGAGACCAGGAGTAGTAGAGGAGATCAAGAGGACATAGTTGATGACTAAGAACAACCCTACAGATGATAGATAAATTGCATGGTAGGGTTTATGCTAGAAGATTATGATTTGATATGACTTTTAGGATGTTAATACATGTTTAAAGTACCTAGATGAATATTTAATTCGGTCAGAAATCAATTAGTAATTTTTGTGTATTATTTTAATGATATTAAGAATACGACTACATAACGTGGATTGTGTCACCCTAGACACGGCCCGCATCCCGTCATGATGATGTTAGTATCAGTGTGATCTCTAATGTGTAGTTTGGACGGCGAACACGGACCGTGTCCACCCAGGACACGGCTGTGAACTAACAAGAAGAAACCCTGATGCCATTGTTTTGTTGAACGCGACCGATCATACCGAACACGGCTGATCATCCCGAATATGGCTTGTGTCACCTGACATCATACTGTGTCATAGAATAAAGAACTATTATAATACTTAAAGAACAAGTACGACACGGACCACTTTGACCGAACACGGTCCCCATCGGCGAAAAAGATGAATAGATGACACTAACGTCACGACCGGGAAACGACGCATGCCCTAAGAGGTTTATTCTAATATGAAGAACATAATGAAATGATGCAAAACGGAATATCTCTTTACCTGATACGGCTCGCATCATCTCGCAGAAGCAGCATGTTCGACTATTGCTATTAGCATCGAACACAAATCGTGTCCTATCCGACATGACCCATGTCGACGCTGCTGGAATGATGAAATGATTATTTGAAATGATGATTAAGATTAATTATGAGGACAAGGTAAAGGGCCACAATGCTTCACCTAATTAAATGTTGTGGTCGCATATATTGATAAAGTTTTGGGAGGCGCGTGATGTTAAATATAGGACGCATATGGCAGCTGCCACTCAGTTCCTGTTGCTTGGCTACTCCCTTCCCTGCAACAAAAGGATTTCTCGAGCATCCTATGTGGTCATGGCTTGTGCACCCCCATTGACCTATGGCAAGACTTCCAAGACTCATGAGCAATTCAAAGTCACCAAAGCAACCCTCAAAGTCATTTCAAAGTCACTAATAGGATAAGACTAAGATAACAAAGATAACCACTTGGTCTGAATACTGCATTGGCGTATTGCATTAGAGGATTAGGATTTATTTATGATTGATTGAAGATGATGATAGATTGATTAAAGATGAAGATGAATAATAAAGTATGATAATTATGTGGAGTAATTGAAGTTTGGCCTTAGCCATAGCTTAGTCTTTAATTAAAGATAAGAACTGGAGCAATTGATGTTTGGCCAGCCAAGCTTTCTCCTTATGTAAATTATGCTCAGAGTGATTGATGTTTGACTATCAGTCATAGCTCACTCTTGATGCAATGATGTTAAAGATGATAAAGATGATGCTATGTATGATCACATACTAAATATTAAGGAAAGTATATTATGATGAAAGAAAGAAAAGTCAAAGATGATGCACGATGAATGCATGTAAAGATAAGATGATGATCAAGATGATGAAAGATAAGTAAGGCATGAAAGTATGCTAAGCAAGAAAGGAATAATTGATCTTTTAATTTTATCACTAGCTTATTCCTGCATTTATTTATCATATCATGCTTATCTATTGTTGACTTACATACTGGGCTTCATAGCTCATGTGGATACTTGTTTTCCCCTGTATTGGATCTTGCAGGTGAGTAGTCTGCAGTTACAGGATGCTGGTGGTGCATGTGACAACTGATGCTCGTGGTGGATGACTTTGCACATGTCTAGTGATCCTTAGTGTTTCTTCGTTTAGTCTTTTCTATTAGGTTGTTCTAGTTAGACTTTTGAGATAATTATATGATGTAAGACTTTCACATATTTTTCTTTATGTTATAGAAAGAGTTTTGGAGTTTTAAGTTTTTATTTTTTTCCGCATTTTGTTGACCAGTCATGATAGTCAACTTAAAAGTCAAGATATGTATGTATGTTGTAGCACTCTCATGAGGAATTCTGCCACGTGGCAGGGTAGTATTCTGGGGTCGTTACAAAATTAGACAAGGAATCATTGATCATTTAATGATCATACATAAAATCTTGTGAATTTCAGAAGGATTGTATGTCGTATCAATAAATATGTCAAAATATTTATCACAGAAATTTTGTTATATCAATGAAGGATGAAGGATTATGTGGGTACTATTTACAAAGTTCTTTCTGTTACTCATTAAATTATGACTTTATTTGCTACAATTTTTTCCTTCTTTTAACTTGCTCCAAAATTTCTCTCTTTTTCCAAAAGGATGTTGTCACTTTGTTGACATAAGGTGGACCACTAATCAAGGAAGTTTGATGGGGAAAATCTATAACACCCCCAAAAGCAATACCCTGTCACATGGCAGAATGGCCTCCTAGAGACACTATGACATCTATGCAATGCTCTGACTATATGTTGACTCTTTGGCAAGTCACGAAATTGTGAAAACTAACACAAAATAAAACCAAATCAAGATAAATCTTTCCCATGAAATGGATCCCTACTGTCTCCAACATACTATGCCATGACTAAGCATAATTCATAAGGTATTACAACTTGATGAACTATAGTAAAATCGACACCTAATTAAGGATCATAACCATGTGCAAGTTGCATCCATCACGAGCACCAAACATCTGCATATCAATTATTTGTAGGATTAAATACAAGGGAGACAATTCTCCCATGAGCTATAAAGTTCAATATGCAAGACAACCAATAGATATAAAGATCATGATAGCATAAAGCATTATAAAATCATAGTCAGTAATTATTAATATACTATATAATGTCATGATTTATCCTATAAAGGTCAATGCTCTTATTTTAGTACTTTCCATTTAATTCTCAAATTCCATGCATTACTTTTCTTTCTATGCAATAGTCTGGTTTTCCACATGATGTTATTATTATAATGCTTTGATTAATATTCTTATCTTTGGCTTATCCCACTAGTTACTTTAAGGTGACTTCGCAAAGACTTCGAAATAGTGTTCATGAGATTTTAGGAGGTTCGCCAATACAATGGTCAGTGGTGGTGCACAAATCATTACAGATGCCCACAAGGGGGAGGATGCACAAGAATCCTCATTGTTGCAAGGCGGGGAGAAGGCCATACAGTAGGAAATAGGTAGCTTCGCTGAAGCTATGCTACTAGTCCCTAACAATGCGATGATATATAACTTTGGTTCTCAAACTATGCAATACATGGCGACATCATCTTCTTTTACTTATATTGTTTAACCTTTGTCTTTTCTTTTTGCAATATTAGTCCATATAATTATATAAGGGGACAAGGGTTTTCAATGCAATAGGAAATTTCATTATAACAAATGAGCCTAACAAACATGGGCCATGTCTCATCTGAACATGGGCATGTTTTGTGGCATGACTCACATCGACACACATTTTCGAGTTTTGGGCATCAACACGGGGCGTGTTAAAAATTTAACAAAGACCATGTTCCCCTATTTTGATATGTTACAATCACCGCCTTATGAGTGAAGCAAACCATGTGGGAATCCTCCAAGGATCGTGCGCCACCAATGCATTCTTATAAATATTATCTTAAATGGATATAAACTCATTCATGGGTCACATCAAGGGGTTAACTCTATAGCGTGTGTCGTGTCTAAACACATAGATATGATAATTCTTATTATAATGAATCATAACATATAAAAGGGTCAATATCATGAGAATCAATATAATGTCGGACAAAAATATTATTCATATACTATAAAGAAAAAAAATGAGGAAATAATTTAAGACCCATCGCTCTCCAACGAGGCAAAAGTATAAGGAAGATATAAGGCCAACAATAATAATATTTATTTTTCATAAAGGCAATCAACGAGGATTAGATTCAATGCCAATATCGCTGATAGTCATCTCACTATAGAAGACACCCTCTCCATCTTACTTTGGAAGTGACGCTTTACAAGCCTCTGTTCTTTCAATTTAGTGCTTCCTTTCTATACAATGCTTTGGTTCAACTCTGATTCAATACAATGCTCTCAATGCAATGCTCTAGTTTTGAAGTGTTTTAGTGCGTCATTTTTTTAACTTATCCCATTAGTGACTTTGAAAGATAGCGCTTATGAGTTTTTAGGAGGTTCATCAATACAATGGCTAGTGGTGTTTCACAAACTACTATAGGTGCCCAAAAGGGGAACGATGCTCGAGAATTCTCTTTGTTACATGGAGGGGAGAAAGCCATGCAAAAGGAACTAAGTAGTTTTGTTTCATCTACACGACTAGTCCTTAACAATGTGATTTATATATCAATGACTCCCAACAGGGCAATATATGATGACATCAAGTTTTACTAACTTATCTTATTTAACCCTTATCGTATCCACACATTAGTCTTTATCATAGCATAAGACTATGGACAATCATCTGCTACGGTTTCAATACAAGGGAAAATAGCCTCGGGGACACGGGTCATGTCGGATCTGAGCACATGCCATGTTCAATGGCGCAATTATATCAACAAACATTGCCAAAACCCATTTTTGAGCTAGGTCGTGTTAGACACCGGTCGTGTATATCTATGTATTGAAATAGTATAAACATTACTTTAAAGGAACACAGTGCGTGTCCATAGGTCGTGTTAAGGTTTATCCTTTCGATGTGGACCGTGCTTTAATATTCGATTTAGAGTGAGACCATGGATGTCGGTTGTCACGCCCCGAACCCGACGCCCGGAGCGCGGCAAGGGGTTTCGGCCTTTCACTAATTCAAATTCAAACTCAAGAAACAACGGTTAGAAATAATTTTTAACTCTAGGATTTTTCGAAAATTTTGGCATGACCTTTGCTAAAAATGGTCCATGCGACATATACAAACAGGTAATATGGGCCAAGCCCGAATCATATAAATGAAAATAGAACAAAAATGAATAGAAATAGGGTCAGATGCCCCAACAAGGAGTTCACAACACACCGACAACAATGATAGCATATAAACGGGCACAAGGGTCCGACAAATAGGCAAAACTCTATGGATATGACAAGAATGGACTAGTATATGTAATCTAAAACTCTCCAGACTCTCATATACACACAATCCTAATTATTTTTTGTATGAGTTGATCTAAGTGTCATGACACCTCGCCATCCGCGATCACATAACCATCCCGCCACGGCTGATGACCACCTCGACCTCGCGAGCCGTCGCTCGTCCCCACGAGGGCATCACACCGTCATCATGATTAGTTCTCTCGATCACGTAGGCCGTCACCCGCCTCGAGTATGAACTATCGTCATCAACGCATAGGCAGATCACCTCGACCCCGCGAGCTATTGCTCGCCCCCACGAGGGAGAGCTACCGTCATATCATCATCATCATCATCATCTACACTTCACTCCATGTGAGCTACCATGAATGTCTAATGCACATGCATGAGATATAAATATATATCAGGTAGTATTTCAAAATAATACTAGGAATTAACACTTGAATAAAACTTTCAGGATTTATACACCACAGAAGCATCAAAGCTTTCAAATCTCGGCATACAAGAAATCATACTTAAATCTTGAAATCACCAAACACAAGAAATCCATACGGAATCCAATCGAAAAATTGAAGCCGACATATCATGACAATAGCCCAAAAGATCATCACATCATCAACATAATCAATCAAGTGAGCTAAAGAAATGAATAATATGAACCATGACGATGTGGTGTTGCTCTAGGTTTATGAAAAGTCCCACCCACCTCGGCTATGCTCGACCTCGTCGGGTCCTCCGCATCCGAGCATGTCAGTCAAATGATAACCTAATCAATTATTCGATACAATCTTATTAGTTCTCATATACTTACATCCACGTACTTAATTTATACGTTCTGGTATAAGGTTTAGAATCCACTCATTTTTATATTATTTATCCTTTTATAAATTTCAGACTTAGATTCTCATTCTTTACACATCCGACTTTCCACGCCCTTACTATTTTATTAATCACCAACCATATTATAGTATATGTTTTACTTAACTGAAATTAGTTAACATGCATGTTATCACCTCTTGATAACTTTATCCTAAGAAACATACTTATGTACGAAAGAAGGCGACGGTTACTTATATACATAGTTATACACATTTACATGTATTTTTTTATTAAACTTGACATAAAAATCAGCATAGAATTGACAACTTCAATTATTATTCTCCACTTACGAATCAATTTCTCTTTAGATTATATCACAATTTAGTTGACCATTTCTCCACATAATCTTTACTTACATTTCAGCAACAAATTAGTTCACATGCTTGACAATATCTCCTATCCACATACTCATAAGAAGACTAATTATATTATAACTCCTACGAGAATACTACAGCATATACATGTTTATATACTACCATCTTAAGCATCACTTTATACAAACAAGTGTTGATAATAATCATGTTTACTCACTTAAGAATTAGTGCCTATATAGATATGTATACATTTACAATTTTGCAGCAGCTAATCACACATGTAATTTATGTTTATGTACTCATCGGTATAGCTATAAACATATCTATATATCTAGCATCACACTCATTCGGCACTTTCCAATAAAAATCAGATTAATAATTCAGATTAGGTATCTAGGTCAAATTTATAAGTCTTGTTAATCACATAATTAGATTAGTTATTAGCACTTAGTCAAGTCCTAAACAATGCCATTTAACATGTTTCTATTCTAAGATGTCATTAACCTATTATCATCGTCACTTAACAGCAAGCATACATTTCAATCTATGTATATAGAACATGCCATAGAGAGCAATCACTAATCCCTTAGCTGATCACCTGAAATGAAGAGCACGGGGAGCTCAGATCTGAAATCTTCCGCTCCACTCTCGACGGTGTAGTGTCTACGGAAAATCAATGATTCAATAAGGCGAAAACCAAGAGCTATACACAGTACTGGACCTATTGACAGAAATCCATGCTCACCAAGATGGAAAACATAAAGGAGCAGTCCCAAAATCTGCAGTCGGTCGATGGTGTGTCTGCAAATCCAATCGGTCGCAATTGAGGAATGATCCCAATGGGTTAAAGAAAAAACATAAAATCAGTTGTAATCAACCTACTGCTGGATCGACTAATAAGGCAAATTGATGCTTACACGAAATCAAACCAGATCTCAAGCGTTGCTCCTCTTTTCCGTCTCCGGCGTCCATGACTCGGACACCACAGCCGTCAATGAACGGCTGCCATATCAATCAATTAGGATCAGATGAACACCCAACTGCTAAATCAGATTGTTAAGAGTCATAAAGCACCCACTACACGTCTATGAGGTTGTGTCTACTCCCACGATGCTGGCGAAACCCCGATGATGGCGAAATCGTGAAACAGCAGCAATGAATCTACATCAATCCAACAAAAAGTAGATTAAAACCCCTTAAAAACCTCATCTATATCTAGCTGACATGATGCCATACTCACCGCAATGGATCGCCCACGAATCGCCATCAATGTCGCCGGATTTCTCACGAGCGAGCGTCGGCGTTCTCTTCGTGTTCGAGCTGCGTAACCTCCACGGAAGCATACGACGTCGGCACCAATGTGCGCGACTCACGAACCCCGTCGTGTTGCTGGATGGTCGAATGGTGGTCGGAGGTGGTGGCGTCGACGTTACCCTGGCAGCAGCGGCGATGTCGTGCGAGGGGGAAAAAATGTTACGAAGGAAAGAAAGCTGGAGAGAGGGAAAAAGGAAAGAATCTCCTCCTCCTCACCTACAAAATACAACAATAATAAGAGGGGTGAGCATATATGGCTCAGTGAGTGAAATAAATGGATCCATAAAATATTTAAACCACCCGAAAACAAAATCATCGAAAAACATGATCAAAAGTATATCATATATAGCTTCATATAATAAAATAATTGCAATCAATGCAGGAGTTAAAACATGCTATGTATGAGCTGATCTAAGTGTCAGGACACCACGCCATCTGCGATCACATAACCATCCCGCCACGACTGATGACCACCTCGACCCCGCGAGCCGTCGCTCGCACCCACGAGGGCATCACACCGTCACCACGATTAGTTCCCTACGAGAATAGTACATCATATACATGTTTATATACTACCATCTTAAGCATCACTTTATACAAACAAGTGTCGATAATAATCATGTTTACTCACTTAAGAATTAGTACCTATATAGATATGTATACATTTACAATTTTGCAGCAGCTAATCACACATGTAATTTATGTTTATGTACTCATCGGTATAGCTATAAACATATCTATATATCTAGCTCACACTCATTCAGCACTTTCCAATAAAAATCAGATTAATAATTCAGATTAGGTATCTAGGTCAAATTTATAAGTCCTGTTAATCACAGAATCATATTAGTTATTAGCACTTAGTCAAGTCCTAAACAATGCCATTTAACATGTTTCTATTC